>JAQFYB010004977.1:0-14995 GCA_034694085.1 Pogonognathellus longicornis | reverse complement strand
AGCTACTTTTATTTACTAAGGACAATTCTAAATGACAATGTAATAACAGAGCTTTAGTTGTTATGTAAACCCTGACACTACATAGGGGTTTTGCGGGTTCAACCCCCTGTTAAATTTCAATTTACACTAGATAACTGTGCTTTAATTCAGGAAAAGAGGTTTGCTTACCATCCAAGTGCAAAATATCGAGAGAAAAAATTCGCGCTGCGCGCGATAGTTATGCATTTTGTATTGATTTTGGCTCAACAAACTTTCAGGAAACTTAATTATGTTAATCGTAATGTATAAGATTCACTTTCATCTCTAGCATAAACCATGAATACTAGAAGTAGACGCATTTCACATGGATTAGTATCAAACGACATATTTCTAAGTAATATTAGAGGGTAAATACAATTTTGAAAGGAGAACATGCATACCGTTATATCTGTACGTAGTATACGGGATACGGGATGTATGTGGTATTATGGTTAGTAGACACTCAAACGTTGAAGGTTTGGGTTTGGTATGATTGGTGTAGTTAGCACAATCATCCAAAAGTATGAAATATTGTAGTACGAACTAAAAACTACTATGTATGAATTGCAGAGTTCTTAGAACTGTATTGTAACGAAGAGTAGGTCACCTTCACCTCGCCAAATATTATCCTAAAAATTTCGGTGTAGGGTTAAGGCCTACACAAAAATTGCATACAAAGTTATGTAAATTATACTAGTAAACTCATTTTGTTCACATTATGTCAGAATAAATTGAATCCATTCAAAGAATTGTATGCATTAAATCGTTTGATGTAAATCTCTACACTACTAACATGCTAATACACCACATTTTAAACATAATCTCCATATGAAATATCAAGCATAGTGCATTGCATAATAGGTAATAATATCTGTAGTTAGTAAATAATGCATGTAATGTAGCAATTAACTGTGATGCAATACACAAACACAAATGATTCAATTCAACACAGTAATATATTACGTTCAATTACTTTAGTTCAATCAATCATTTCTCATAATTAAATGATCAACACTTGTGAGCATAGTCAAAAATTCGTTATGGAATTGAAAAACTAAATGAATGTTGTTATGAACTTATTTTTTAAGAAACGGACTCTGATCTATGTCCATGTGATCAGTCCATATCGCTATTGGTCAATTTATTGTTAGTGAATCAGTTTTAATATCCCGAACACAGTCCGAAGTCCCCAATTACTAGTATAGCTCTTTTTATTTCTGAATTGAACAGTTGTATCAACAATTCTACTGATGAAAAAGTGAAAGTCTGCACAAAAACAGAAAATCACGGTAATCCAGATCCCTGCCAATTCAACCTGATTCAGAATATTTGTTTAACGTAGATCACATTTCATTTGTTGGCTTGCCGGGTGATGTCTTGAGAAAATGTTTTCGTTTCTCTCAACCAAATGCCTGTAATTTATTTAATGAAGAGGACGAATTTCCTCTGCCCTTCAAGATGAGATTGAGATCTGTCAATTTATTAGTAGCACTCCTAGGTTTTCATTTCGTTATATTTGCGTCAATGCCTGTGTCCTGTGTACATATTGAGGTGAAATGTAAATGCTGCTATCTATAATCTATAGTCTCGCATTTTTCTTCCATTGCAATATTATCTGTAATGGGCTATATAGAAAGCAGTTGCAAAGAGACTGGGATAGAAATAAGAAAATTGTCTACCTCGGCTACTTACACGATCACACACCAAATCTTAAGTAATAGTGTACCTAATAATAACATGTTATATAACAAAGAAACGCAGTGTGGATGTATAAGCTATGTATGTAATGAATCCCATAGATTCGATATATCCCACGTAATTTAGTGCTTATAGTAGTACATAAGAGCTACAAAATCGTTTGTGAATTATACTGTGACGCACAAACACAAGTATGACCTCAGGGTTCAATATTTCCATAAATCTCGGTAAATATACCAAAAAGTTCACAAATATTGTTGTACCTATATTAAAATATTTATATTTACTGCGAAAATTAGCTATAATCTGAGGTCAAATATTTAGTGCCCTTTCACAAATGCGAAAAAGGAAAAAAACATATATGAACTTTAGAAAGAGTTAAAGTTCTTTATACATTCTGAATACAAATTTTTGTCAATACGTTCTAATTAGATTGTACAATAGTAGTATGCAAATATTTTATGCGTATTGGTACTGTGTATAAATATATTTCCATAACACTGCATCCTGATTAATAGTACCTACCTATTTGTTTATCAAAGCCACCCACTTTCCACTTATCTGGAAACAAACCATGTTCCAATTTCTCAATGTCCGAAAGTGACTGTTTACACTGAATAAGAAGGATTACCAAGTAAAATTGTTTTACTCAGATGTCTGAAGTTATTACAGTGAGATGAGTCGTAAGATGTGTATATGACAAACTGGGACACAAAAACGCGTGTATCATTAAATCGAATGTGTCTCACTGTGAGTGTATGTATTATGTATGTATGAAATGTGTGATTGCGTCACTGCGTAGCGTAACTGTTAATCGCACTAGTTGTAAACAGACTACTACTACATACTATTTGTAGCAGTACGCAATTGAGCCAGTTAAACTGAAAGTGCTTTTCGCTAGAAATACTCCTACGATATTTATGAGCTTGTGATATTATAAACGCAATCACTTTATCGTCGGTACTACTTACAACTGTGTGTGAACTTTACTCCTTGCTTTTTGAACTTTATTTTATATAGATATTTTATTATTGTGCTGACTGCGACTGTTTATTTGTAGCCAGTATATCGGCTTGAGTGACTTTGGGAGAGTGAGAGTGAATGAATACGTGCCATGTATGAAATAGTATCTGAGTAAGTATATCACACAAAAGTAAACTGAATTGAAGAAGTCTTAGAAGCAGAGCCAAGCATTCTCTGTCATTCCAACTGTATTTGTAGTTGTTGCAGATAAAGACACGATAGTTATAATAATATTATACTGATTTGAAACATGAAGACGAAGAGGCACAACTTTTTACTGCTACTTCTATTTGTGCAAAACTCTCTTCTACTATTACAATCTTGTGTATGAGTCTAACACTAAAATACTTCGTGTAGTATATGCCTCCAATGTAATGTAATGTCTGCAATCCGTGAAGTCAACCAAATTCCAATTTTACATAGGGAGAGAATATCGGTGGAGAATGTAGCCAACGACACGACAGACAAGACGAATTCTGGTGTACCTAACCCAAAAGATGCATTTCATTCGAATTGCTTCACTTGACTACTAATACTTCCATAATATGTTGATAGTTGATACATTCGTATTAGTACTCAACTTTTCCTCTCCAATACCCTTTGATCAGTTTTACTATTTTGCGTGCAGTTGTAAATTACTGTGTATAAATAGCACATATACACATTATCCATATAAAATATATAACCAGGCATACGTAGATTAGATTCCTACTTTAGTAACTTTGAATACTTAATGCTATTCTGTTTTTATGGTTTGGCTATAGTCCTACATACATGTTGCCCCGTCATAATATTCTGGATTTTGATCCCAAATTCTCACTTACTACAACATGCAATAATAAAGATGTTGAACAAATATGCGTTAGCTTCTTATTTTCTTATGCAACAAAGTTAGCAGTCTGCTGGCCTTGTTAAGCAAGCCGACAAAAAGAGAGAAACGCATGTGCTTTTACTGTTTCTTGTCTGCAATTGACGTAATAATATTATCTCTCTCGTCTCCCTATAAAAACATAAGAAACTATACATATAGGATAATTAAGTAGTAATGTAAAAATGAATATAGAAACCGATATTAGTTTTGCATTGTACAGTATTCATTTACACACAGAGTTTATATTTAGTAGGTATAATAAATCCGACTTATTAAAACTTTGCGGCAAACAACAGGATTAACTTTCTTGACTGCAAATTAGTTTTCATTTACTTCCTTTTGGAAGATTGGAGAAAATCTCAGACAATGATTTCAAAAGAGCATTAGGAAACTCACGTAATGTTTTGGTTTGTATGCAATACTTAGTTAAGAACAATTTAATAAATCATTACAAACGGATTCAAGAGAGCAAGGGAATTCACATGCAGACTCCTACGGCCGAGTTTTCGTAACACAAAATCATTCAAATGTACGACAGTTCTCGAGTCAGCTTTTAGTTTTATTTGACGAGAAGAGTGTGAGAGTTTAGTTTTATTAGTCAGCAAGACACTCGTCTCGTCAAATAAAACTAAAAGCTGACTCGAGAACTGTCGTACATTTGAATGATTTTGTGTTACGAACACTCAGCCGTAGGAGTCTGTATCACATGTATTATTTTACCCGACTCCTGCCTCTAATTCCTGTCTTAATGTCAAAAATCGCACATCGGAAAGCTCTACCTTAGTAACCAGTCGGCTGTCTTAACATTGCACCTTAGTCGTCGGCTACCTACAATTAACTCTGAAAATCATATATGTACATACCTAATACCTACATACAACATACTGATAAATGGACACATACATAGACAGACACAGAGACAAACATATTTTTTGAAGTCAACAATTATCATTCCGAAAGTTTAAACCATATTAATGGATATTGCCAACAGTCGAATCATACCGAGGAATGCCACGACAATTAACACACAAACATGTAATTGATTTATATAAATAAATACTTTAATTAGCTGGTGATAAGAGAGAAAAGTAAGAGACAACTCAATCTGTATACGGACCTCAACCTATTTTTCTTAACAACAGACGGATTGGTTTCCTGATGTAGACCCCAATCAAATATTTTTCTGCACAGCAGACAGACAGACATTGGTTCGGTTCCGACGGACAGCGGTTCCGCTCTTGTAAATGATTGACTCAATCATTAACAATTAATAATGCAATTATTATTCTCTACCGAAATAGAACATTAGCAAGTGTGTTTTCGATTTCGGATGATGTCGGACTTGTTAAATAATCCTGTGCGTCATAGAATATTTTATTGAATTTTCCAAAGGTGCCCGATTACTTATAGCATTCAAAGGTATGGAAATCTCAACATATTCTTATATCTTTGCGTACATAGTATTATGCGCTAAAAAGTAACCTCGTAAGTCATTCGGGTAGTTGTATAGCAAGGTTATGCTTTGGTAATATAGGTATAGTGTTCTAAATGAAATTGTTATGTAAATCAGAGTATGCACTAGGTACTAGATAGTATTCGAGATACAAGATTCCCTCGATAATATATACATACACGCGTCTTTGGTTTCCTGATAAATGAATGGGAATTGGGAAATAGATACAATACAGAGTTCTTTAAGATCTACACGTAATATAAACAAGACACAACGGCTTTACAAGGTACATGCATACGCATTGGCATTGGATTTGGCTGTTGGTTGCGCTTGGAGAACTACTATTTTCGTTTTGAATGGTTTTAGTTAAGTCCCATAGTGTCTACATCACATTTTATATTATCTACATTACATTCCATTGCATTGGCACAACTCGAAAGTTTATTCGGGCTTTTCTCTCTTGTCTTTTGCACACACAACATATCTGTACTTACAAACAAGAAATAAATACCTATAAACCTTCTGACAAACGACAGACAGCGTTGCATAATACTCATCTTAACTTATGTAGATACACATCGCAGCTCTTTAATATAAAAGCACTTATACCTCTACAACCCATACACAACAAAACAAACCCCTAAAGAAATAGTGAGAATGGTGAATATTATATAGCACACATTAATGTTCAATTAAGTCATGTCTTAGGAAATATGGAGAAGCTTTAAATCTTCGAAATGTTTTAACAGCCAGGATTGGAAACGACTCCGCAGAGGAAACTGAGAGTAATAAAGAGAAATGGAAGTGTACGTATGTGTTTGTTCGCTTAAAAGTTTGCTTGCTTGAATGAGTGCACCCGACTGTAATGGAAAACTAATCAAGTAAAAAGATCAAATATTAGGTAACAAGTGAAGCTCACAAATAACGTAGCACACATAAAAGCATGTTTTATATAATATGTGCTTTAGTACTCATTTGATTCAGTACCAAATGAAAATTGAAGCAAATAAAGTAAAGCACTCAGATGCTCGTGTATTTAACTACGTTGGAAAGACAGGAAGAGTTACTTGCAGCTTATAACAGTTATATGTAAAGCCAGTGGAATTTAAACAAACATAAAATGTCTTGTCACAAGTCAGTTTCATTCGTGTGGCAGTAATAGTAGCAGTGCCATCCAAAGTGAACATAAGCTGATGGGCTCTCGCTCTCTCCCTCTGGTATTTTATTGTGACTCGGCTCCTGCATTTATTTCCTATGCAGATGATATTATATTACATTACAACAACTAAGATTGAAAGTCGAGTTTTGCTAACGAACAGACGGAAGGCAAGGAGAACACTTTTCTCCTACTCAATGTTTTACATTTCTCAAGTGCCACTAGTGCAGCGCATTGAATTTCACTCCGAGCCCATAATTCTCATTGCACAATTTGCAATCCACCATTATTAGCATTATTCCATTTCCACTGCTCTACTGATGCTCTGATGCTCTTGCGACACACTGAGCACCAGGCACCAAGAATATTACAAGGAAGGCCGTTCTTGTACATTGCACAAGATTCGGTGTGTAGATTTTTACTCAGTGCTATCTCTGGTCTCTGGTATATTGTACTACACAAAATATGCATCTTGCTCGCAGACGTTGATACCTTATATCTAACATTTAGCGTACAGTGTGTTTATTTTGTAATATGTACTACAAATGATGCCTTTGATATAGATAGCTAGAAATAAGGATCGATTTAATGCTGTGTTATGGATGTCTAGTTTTTTCTGGTATTTTTCCATAGAACTTGCTCCTAATTACTAATAGTATGTGTCCAAATACTAATGGACTCACGCATAGAAACAATTATTGCACAGATCCTATGTTGTAGCAGGGATTCATAGTGGAGTGGGAAGAATACGTTTCTTTCATAAAGATCCTGACCGGAAACTTATCCAGGATGTATAAATGTAATTAAAATTCCATATTATATCGCACATTCTAATAAATTGCTAGAATTTGGTAGTACATAACATAAAGTAGGACTAAAAGAAGCTAGATTAATACTGGTCCATTCAATGAAAGAATGTAATAGTTGTAATTAGCAAATGAAAGAGGTTAACGAGTGATAGTGACGGGATGGCTGATGGGATGGGTATAAGCTAAATAATTTTTGTTAATAATAAGCACACTGTATCTGGCATTATAAAGAGCATATTGACTAAGGAAAGGCTTGGGAGGCTTTGCGTGCTTGAGTGAGGGCATTGATTCCTTCCTACTACTTTGAGTTGTTACTACAGAGAGTCGGTTGGTCGGGTTCTAGTTCTTCAGTTCTACTAAATCCATTGCCAACCAAATTAACGAACAGCATGGCAAAATAGACGAGTCAACCTCTGTACAACAACAAATTGTAAAGTTAAGCTTGCAGGAGTGTAAATGCCCGTCCGCTCTGTTTTCGAATTGACTTACATTTCCGTACGTCTGTCTTGTCTGTTTTACTGCTGCATCGTATTAATATTGGCAATACACTAACGTATCCTTCTAATGTGTGTTTTCCTTTATTTTAAACACACATATTATATATGAAGGATGGAATGTATACATTTCTACACAGCATATCGTTTTTATGCAATTACTGAGAACATACAGTCAGTTAACTTTTATAAATGCTTGACGTGCCAGAAGAACTGCGTATTTGTTAATTTTAATACCTTGCCATTATCATTAAGCCAGTGAAGTTTATGTGTTCGCAGTAGAAATAAATTCTCCAATGGACTTCACAAAATGCGGCACTTGTAGACGGATTTTTGGCCAGCCTCAACTATTTCTACGTTCGGACGAATGAATGGTTTCTTTCAATACTGTTGTAGTTCCATTTGTAATGCACTGCAATGTAATAACAAATCCATGCAATAAATTCAAATGGTTTGTTTTGCTGTGCAACAACGGAAAGTTCTAATCGTTTGGTAATGTAGTAATAATTAAGGAGTGGGATTCCTGTGCTTCGGACTAGCACATACATTCAATGAACAATGAATGGATGGCAACGATAATTTTCTGTGTCATTTAATTCCTTATTATACTTGTTACTCATTAATGCTACGAAGTTTTAACAGTTTTGCTAGTGAACCATGAGAGCCATTACTTAACATGAAATTATTGTTAATTTGTGTACATGCATATAGGGAAGAAGATTACTGCACTGCTCATGCAATGAAAACACTAATAGCTTATTATTATAGTTACAAATCTCGATTTCTTCCATGGGACAGTGCCACAATGTATATACTTCACAGAATTTCCACCCTAGTACTAATATTACAAATGCAATTTAGTGTTAGAATCTGCAAAAGACCACTAAAACTTTTATAATGACTTGCAGAGTCTCCTTATGTGAACCTTGATTGCCTATTTAGACAAGGATGTAGTATAGTTTATGAGAAACTAAATGGGGTTATAATAATTTAGATAGGTCAAGTCAAGAAGAATGGAATGCAGTAAATAGTTCTGCGTATAAAGAAATTAATGGGAGAGACTGTCTGCTGTGATTGGAGTGGGACTCGGCGACGATTCTAAGTACCGTGAAAAATGTATATTGGAATTTTTTCTCTGATGAAATTATGACAGACCTGACCTGGGCAAGACAGACAAGGTTGTATTACAACTACACAACCTGCAGTCTACTCCACTCGTCGCAGTAGTATAATTATAATGAGTCATTCAACTATAGGTATATAAACATAAAATGCAAATGCAAAATCTGCTACATGCACATCTTGTATGGGCCCGTATGGCACATCTTGGGAGTTTCACTTCGCACTTTTGCATAATTCATTTAGAAAATTAAGCGTCACTTTGCTTGAAAGCTTGATGAAAATTCAGTCATTTATTGATATAGACTTGCTATGCCTATGTAGAGTAGAGCTACACTTGGTGTGTACGCCTAGGTGTAGATAGCGAGTAAAGTGCATATATAATTCTATGTATTCTTGTATTACCTATCTCATTTAATCCACAAGAAAGCTTTCAAGTAAAGTAAATGAATCCAAGTGCATTAGTTTCAAATGGGAGTATAATGTGATGTTATTCTATTAAGCTGTTCTTTGTGTAGTGCTAGTATATATGTACACATTTGCAAATTGCAATCATAAAAAACAATATAAGCTCGTCCGGTCCGGATGTTAAATCTGGTTCTAAGATGTGATGCAGAAGTTGGATTTGTTCATTTGGTGGTTTAGATGCACTTATCCAGGTACCGTAAGTGCACATTACGTACCTAAAGTAATAAGGCATTCAATAAAACCTTTTATCTCACTCAGTCTCCAAGATTTCCTTCCATTCTCGAAAATTTTACTGCTTTGTCTCCTGTTATTTATGTATTGGCGTAGGAGAAAGAATACCCAAAATTCTTTCGTAATTCGGCCATAATAATAATACAAGTACTCAAGAATATTACGAGGCACTAACAAATGAAACCATAACATAAAACCCATTTGAGCTAAAAAATCAACATAAATCCTGAAGTACCGATATCAGAAACATCGGAAGAGGGATTCAGTATGTACAAAGTGATACTTGAATCAGATAAGACTCTTAATGGAATTTGATGGACTCGTAACTAGGATCTGTCACGTTAAGGAAAACAATAACCAACAATAAGTACTACTTACAAGCATAAAGCAATAAATGTCTGATTTATGATATGTAATTATGCACTTTGCATGCAATATCATATCTCCTTGTCAGATTTACATTGTCACTTTTTATCGCTCATATTTTACAGCAAGACAATCACATTGCCTCTTTCATCACCGTAATAATATTATCTGATCAGACTGTTCGTACATTAAAGATCCTTATTAAAATAAATATATCTATTCTTCACACGTTTCCTCTTAATGCTAGAGCATTTGCCATTGGACACCCTTCAAAGTGGTAGCCAGATGAGAAAAAGATTTTTTCCCTGTGATTTCAAGTGCATTAAAGGGTGTTGAGTGTGTGGCACTAGTGATATAGTATGACTAGAGACGAGAAATGTGTAAATGCACATTGAGCACCTAATGATTTTCCCATGTATTACCAATGTATGTATTTCCTATGTATACCTATGCCTACTTGTTGGATAGAACGCAGCGTCAGTCTGTTATAGTTATAAAACACGTCTTCTGGTATGTACATACCTGAGACATGCACAACGGCAATATTTTATGTGACTACTATTTGTACTGCACCAAACAATGTAAAGGTAGCAAAAACAATTGAGCTAACATAATTCTAGCAAGTAGGTACATTGATGTTTGTATGAAAAAATGGTAAAATATATAAAGCGATAAATACTGGTAATAGTCATCATTGCCTCGAACCAATAAAACGACAGAAGAACATTGTTCTTAAAGTCTGGCAGTAAATACGGTGGCTTAATGACTTATCTTTCAATAAGTTATGATCCTCTTTGATTGCCTTGCCAGGGAATGAATGAGAGATCATTACCATAAAGTTTAAACATTTATTAGCCCTTTTATTGGTTTTGCTGTCAGTCTGCTGCATGGCTTTTCCACTCTTATATCTATATAATGTGTGTACATATTCCCGTGTCTTTGTTACCCCTCCATGTCAGCAGGTTGTCTTTAATCTCTAAGTCTTAATAAAATATTTCTATATCGATCTCATCTCGTTCCTCAACTATTATTATTTACTATTTAGCTGAACATTAATACTAAACGTACCTACTGCATATAGAAAGGTAAGATCCATTTATCTGTAAGAGAGTAGGGGTCGTATAATACTATTATCATTATTGCCTCCAGCTAAATACATACTACCACTTCTGCTGCATACTACTAAACCATTTTGTTCAATATGATTTAAAGTTAACTTTTACGTTAACAGGTTTTCCTGAGAGCATCTCGGTTTACCAAGTAGGCACTTGGACTTGCAAATTGAAAAAAGGGTAATAATGTATTAGCATTTCAGTGGAACAGATTTTACATAGAGATAGTTGCAATGTGCAATGATCACCTCCTACCTCTGTGCAATCGCTCTACGTGACGTTGTTTATTATGTTGTTGACTGTGTAGAGTGCACCAGTAATAACATAAGTATTAACATTTTATTTTAAGTCCTCTTTGATATCCTGATAGCTAAAAATCTCAAACGATTACTCTACAAAAATGCTTGACATCATGAAATGATAAAAATCCGTTAAAATGTAAAAAAGAGATTCAGGCATTTAATGCTAACACTTTTTCTCTCATCTTTCCCGTTCTGCTTTCAATGGAGATTGTATTGTGATAATAGGAGTAAAGTGTAGTAGTATTCATTTCAAATTCATCTGGTTAAGTTTTTGTGTTGTGTTGTGGTGTGGTTTGGTTTGGCAGATGAAACACACACACAGAGCACACTGTGAAGGAAAACAAACTGAGAAACTGAGTGAGTGACAGAGAGACGGTAAAGAATGGAAATTGCATGAAACTATCCGCCCCTTTAACACGTACAAATAGACTGTGGTTGTTAAAGTGAGTGTGTATGTAGGCGTTGTTCCTCATGTCTGATGTTCTGTTCTGTTTGTGTGTGTGAGGCTGAGGATGCCTTCTGTCTAGGAATGACATTTGCCTATGGATTTATGGATTGACTGTGTGAACAACTACATACGACATGCAGATAGAAGCAGATAGCGTAAGAAGATAATTTCGCAAGAGCCAAGATTAAGATTCTGTGGAGATATAGCTGTAGTTAACGCATAATGATATTTGCATGACTGCTATGCAAAAGACTCTGACTCTGCCTATAGTAAATGATATGTGTGTATCTTCTTGAGTGGTTTGTCTGTGTCGTCGAGTGTAGATTGTAGTTAGGATAGATAGGAGTGAGTGCATGTAGCTACCTATAGAGTTGCATATTGATAAAGGCGAAGGAAATGCATAGCACATCAAGTTCTGCCGTTATACATATACTTTTCACGAACGAGAAAAGGAAACTCGACGAGTCAGCTCGTGTTTTCTGTTTACTGTGTTTTATTATTATAGGGCCGACGACTTTTACTTTCGAGTTTCTCGCATCTTAAATCTAGTTTGCTCTGCTTGTGCACACAGTTAATATTATTATTGACTGACATTAAACAGAGTTGAGTTGACTGCAGTTTATGAAAACTGTCAGTCCGTCACCGCTCAACAGTCAACAAATATCAACTAAACAGCCAACGTCCAAAATTTGGATAGTTAAAAATATGCGACCAAAGGGGGTACTAATAATATTGCATTTGCATGCCAGTGATGACTTCAATGCAGCTTCATGTTACTTATGTAGAAAATTACTTGTATTATGAATTCATGTGAATAAATCATGTACTACAAGTGCTCTTTTAGGTTTTTTACGTTTAAATGAAACCTGAGTAGTGAGTGAGTACCTACGTCAGTAAAATGTATTAGACTGAGTGGTAATAGTTATATTGCGTTGGGTGGTTGGCTAAATATAACAAATTGGTTTGCTGAGGATCTATGACTGTCATGCATGAAATGAAAATGCGTCCACAATCACTTTCCTGTCTATATACATTTCTAAGGAAGAGGAAGCTACAAAGCTTTTGTGAGTAAACAGCAAAATTTGTAACGGGCATTTGTAACTTTGACTGCTCAAACTAAATCGCTGGTTGCCAAACTACAATTTCTGCGTTTGACTTGCAATTTCAAGCTTTTTTATGCATATTACTGAATTGTATATCTGCATTCATTGACAACAGATGTGTAATATGCCTGAGAAGGTACTATACATAGTGGGTACAAATATTATCCCTGCCAAGATTATATGGATTCAGCTAGACTCACATTCATGTTCCAATCATATATTATATTAATTTTAGTAGCATCGTATGTACGTCGACCCTTGGAAGCTAAATCGAAATCTCAGCCAAACTGCGATTTGACTTCATACGTTATTAAGGTAGCTTATTCTTTAACATATTAGGCGATTGCTGCGGGAGTACATTTTTCATTCCTCATCGAATACAGTAGGTATTACAGCTTTTTAGTATTACCAAAAAGCTCCAATACTGTATTCAATGCTCATTCTTTAATGGAAAAACTTCAAACTATCATATTTAGATGTAAATACCTATATTGATTTCTTTTCGATATAAACGACGATTTGAGGACAAAAAGGATCAATGAAAAACGGAAATTGCAATCCGTATTATATCAGCATAGCAGTGTATCAAAAATCAGTACTACCTACGTACACTAAATACAGTAAATATAATTTTGGTCATGATTGTCGTAGATCAGTAAGTAGAGGGTTTTCCATCAACTTCGTTAAAATATTTAATACTCTAAAATTATAATTGCTTAATAAATCTCCACGACATGATATTTGGTGTCTTTTATCTACTTATAAAATACCGATATAAAAGTTTAGATTCAATACCAATATACTATACAGTATATACGTATAAGCGTATACGTACTACCAGAACTTAAAAAGTTTATTACTACATTGTATGTATCTCTTAATGATGAAATCTAATGTAAAATTTTTTCCTGACAAGTTACATAATAATAATATTCATTAAAATATAAAATCAAACTTCTAACTTTATAATTTTCACACTTGCTAACCCTAGAATACTAAAATCTATGAAACAAGTAATGAACAAAGTTAATAATATTGTTTTACATATTAACAAAGAGTTTTGCTGGGTTATGTGAATAGCAGGTAATCCAAGTTGAAAGGTTATTTCTCAAGCTGGCCGAAAACGTTTTCAATGTAGGTTTAGCTACTCTTCCTGAATTATATCCTGTAGTTAGGAAATCACTATCGAAGTTCTTAGGTTTATTCCGTAGTACAACTGAACTTACTAAACTCAATGTGAAATTATAAATTAACTTGTAAGTTTCAATTTTCGACATTTGCTGGTAGGTACCTAATAATTCAACAGAACTGAGTTTACTCAATCGAATGAAACTATGCATGGTATTTGGTATCTTCAAGGATTATAAAAGCCTGAGGAATTTTATTGCTTAACAAATATATTCCTCAGTGACTTCCTCAGGTAAAGTTGTTATTGTATGTGTGTGTGATCAAACGCCTACAATGTGTACAAGCTGAGTGCTGAAAATTGAGTTGAACATTCAACCTACTACTTTTTAAGCTAAACAAATGTAGTAGGTATATAGTAGAGGTGCGAGTGCGACCGAACAGGTTTTTTCGTGTTCGAGTTCGGTACGCATATGAAAATAATGTTCCGGTAATATTATATCCAAATAATTGCGCATTTAAATTGAGACCGTACAGGTTTTTTTGTATTCGGGTTCGGTTCGGGATTTGCTTAAGATTCTTGTGGCCGAACCGAACAGAACTTCGATGATGTTCGGATTCGGTTCCACCTCTAGTATACCAGGTATTTATTATTAAACCGAAGTTTCAAGTACTATAATTGGAATGAGCGTTTGAGAGTTGCGTATCAATGTAACTCTGCTGTTTCAATATAAGGGTAATTGTCTACTTAGATCTAAATGATGATGAGAATGAGAAAGTAAGAACACCAAGTTGGAATTGAATGCTTCTTTAGACTGTGAGCAATCAGAATATTAGAGTCGAATCAATTTGTACAGCACATTCCAATCCCTGGAGATATAACACGGCCTGAGATAAAGCGACAAGGTAAAATTTTACTTTACCTTAGTCCTACACTAGCCATCGGGATTTTGGGATATTGCGAATACCTGAATACAGAGCTGACTAAATAAAACACAGACGTCTTTTGCCTACCTATCTAGTAGAGACGTAAATATCCTCTGTATTTTTGGAATCAAACCGAAACAAAAAACATTGAAACCGAACCGCAACTGAAATCATATAAAAATTTCGAACCGAAACCATATAAAAATTTCGAACCGAAACCATATAAAAATTTCGAACCGAAACCATATAAAAATTTCGAACCGAAACCATAT
>JAQFYB010004976.1:0-14996 GCA_034694085.1 Pogonognathellus longicornis | reverse complement strand
TATTTCAGTCTTCAGTTCATATTAGTGATAAAAATTCATTTTTCTGTTTCTAGAATCAGTTAAATTATATCAAACTATAATAGTACGTATCTATAACCATTTTCGATTCAAAGTTCTTACTTATCTACATTGAGTTGTTTTCCGTAAATTATAAAATGTATTAACAAACGCGTATTGTAATGGCATTATATGTATCATTAATGTCATTGTTTAAATCACAAATTGTGTCCGTCAAATCTTAAAAAGCTGAAACATTAATTCTGGATAACCTTCCACGAATTTCTTGAAAGTTTCCTCGTCGCAAACAATCTGTCTCTTATTTCTGAAAAAATATAAATAAGTATTGCTTATCTTGATATTGCATAGGCAATAGATATTTTTACAATGGTTAAAGTGATAAGGTGACAATTATCATCTCAGAAATAATTCAGACTTCTTACCTCTTCAGTTCTTCTACAGATTTTGCCATCAAAGATTGAGCTCTATGTGTTTCTGCAAAGGAATACATAGCCAAAGCATTTTCAATTGTGACTTCTTCAATCAAGACAGCTTCACATTTCTTTTTCAGCTTCGTCAAATCGTATTTCTCTGCTATGATAAGTAGCTGTTGGCAATGATCTTTTAAATTGTACATTGTTCCCGTGTATAAATATCGAAGCAGTTCTTCCATGACATTTCCATCCACATCATCCATAACTATACGACCCTCTTCTGTCTCTTTCAATTTGTATTGAAACATTGATGAAAAAACTGGACTTCTACCTAAAAGACAATCAATTTTAACTAATCAGCGTATCCAACAATTGTGTGTAAGAAATAAAGTAATAACTTTATATAAGTATTTTGAGCTAACATGCGAGAAGAAATTTATGAGCCGGGAATTCTTTATCTCTGCAGACAATTTTTATATCGGAAAGTATAGACGATCCAAAAAACGCTGAAGCACCCACTTTGTTGGAAGATTTATCAGTCCATATTGCTCCATGTTTTATATCTAAGTTTTTCTTACATTTTCCAGCTGCAAAAATATTAAGTCATAAATGGTCATAATAAAACATCAACTCATTAGAATTCAGACCAGAAACTTACACTACAAGATATTTTTATGTAAAATATGAAATACCTGTCTCTTTTCCTAAACATAAAATAACTCTAACTGTATCCACAGATTCCGTCCAAGCTCCCGAAGTATTTGCCCAAGAAGCCATCCATATCAAATTTGGAGCAGGGTGTGAGTATTCATCTTTCTTGAATTCCAGGCTATGAGTTGATTGCTCCACGTCTTTACTAATTAGTTGGATCTTAGATTTGGAAATTGAAAACGCACACGCGGAAGTGCGAGCAGGAAGAGATATGTAAAAATTAATTTGATTTGTATAAAAAGATACTCCCCTAGAAAAACAAGACAATGGGCAATTAAGGTTAAATTATCCTTGTTTCATGATTTCATGAGAATGTATGGTGTATACATATTATATATATTTTTATTATCTATTGATATTTTGATGTGAATTGTATATGAAATTATTTTGATACCAGTGGTGATCCACGTCTGATAAGAATCCTGCGTCGAACTTTAGTTCAGTGAAAGAAAACCCGTTATGTGACACACCTGCAATATTTTCTTGCATTCTTGTTTTCGGAGGAATTAAAAAATCCCATTCGTACTGCATTAATTCTTTATCCTGAATCTGTACATATAAAAGAAACACAAACAAGTTGTATTTTTAACACAACTGTGTAAATGGTATAAAAATACAGTGCATTTAATGTCAAATAAAATCACTAGAAAACAAACAGTGTGTTTTCTAATAGCAGTTATAATATACCTCTAAAACTGACGCTCCTCGCTTCACTTCTGTAGTGCTATTCATTATGCTTATTTTAATGGAAATTACACGTAAAAAGATATTTTATACACCTACAATTTTGAAATTTTATTCTGAAACATGGGTTAAGTTGTAGGATCTGTTAACTCTATAATATCGTCCTTAGAGAAGAATAAAATGTTTACTGAAGCCGCTTAAGACTCGAAGCAATGAGCACTATGAAGGAGCAATGAATGCTGCAATGAATACTAAATGACTTATTCAAATACTGAGATATGGCAAAAGAGAGTTTTCCTTACAAGTCTACTACGTAGTACTACCTACTCTATTCTGATGGACTGCAATGTGTTTAGGTACTTCTTGTTAGTTATTGACAAATGAGGGACAAATTCGGTTGCACTATCCACTATACAAATACTAGGTATGATAGAAGTATATGGGTCTTTTAGATTTAACCTCGTAGTATAATATACACATTGAACCTGGTCTAAAATACAATAATAGATTTTCTAAGAAATGAAGGGTCCTCCAGCCACCATTCCATTGCTACCTAGGTGTATTATAAAAGCTCTTTACCTTGCAAGTTGAGTCTCTACCTTCTAAGAAAAATGCAATATTTTAATGGACCATAGGCATTACAATTAGATACTTATATGCGTAATATTTATGGGTAGCAGGCTAGCAGGTATTAGAGCTGGTATGTATGTATGTAATATTATTGTAGGTATTTAATGTTAAAAATGTAATGTACAATTGTAATGGTACAAAGAAAATAACTTAAATACAACTTTGCATTCATATTATGAGTAAGCTTCGGTAATAAAATGTCAATAAGAAAACACATCATAACATAAAAAACCCACACATCCTGGAAAATGAAGCAAGATTTAGGAGTTTATTTTTTTAAGACAAGTTTACAAAGAAATAAAATATGGAAAGTACAACAATATAAATAATACTTTTATGTCTGTTCTAATCCAATACCATTGCACCAAATTAAGCTTTGATATAAATGTACATCGTAACCAGGATTTGGTTTCGGGGGGGGGGAGAGCAAACTCAAAACTTGAGCTAGAATGTGCTAATGTAGAATCATAATGTAGAATCTAATGTAGAATGCAAAGGGTAAATAAACATAAAATACATAAAATTTCGCGCGTATTGCGATTTTTTTGGTAAAACTTTTTTGGTAAAATAAACTAATTTTCCGGATCCGGGGGGGGGGGGAGGGCAATGGCTGTCGAAGTCACACAGCCATTTTCATTTCTATTTTTGGGTATGGGTCATATCCTTCCAAAACAAAATCTTCCACCTTAAAATCCTCTATATTTGAAACTTTTCGAACTATTTTCATTGTTGGAAAAGCTCTAGGAACTCTCTCCAATTGTGTTTTTAATGCTTCCACATGGTTTGAATATACATGAGCATCCCCCAATGTATGAACGAAATCTCCAGGTTGTAATCCAGTTACATGGGCTATCATTTTAGTCAACAAAGCATAGCTTGCAATATTGAAAGGCACACCTGTTGAAAATAAAGAATTGTTTAAGAAAAATAATTAGCAAAATAGTAAAGCTAATTGTAATATGTAATGCTTATTCAGTTACCTAATCCGATATCGGCTGAACGCTGATACAACTGACAGGATAGTTCATTTTTAGCTGTATCCACATAAAATTGGACTAGACAATGACAAGGAGGAAGAGCCATTTTTCCGAGATCTGTTGGGTTCCAAGCTGACATAATGATTCTTCTCGACTCAGGATCTTTTTTGATCATATTAATCACCTCTTTAAGTTGGTCGATTCCCTGTCCCGTATAATCATCCTGCATAGCTTTATACTCTGCTCCGTAGTGCCGCCACTGAAACCCGTAAACGGGACCCAAATCTCCTTCTTCTCTATCAGTAAACCCTAGAGCGTCCAAAAATTGTCTCGAAGAGTTACCATCCCAAATATGTACTCCTTTGTCAGTGAGTTCTTTAGCATTTGTACTTCCTCTTATGAACCAGAGAAGTTCTTCGGTGATCCCCCTCAAGAAGACTCTTTTTGTCGTTAACAATGGAAAAGTGTCTGTAATAAAAACAAAATTCAGTACAAAATTACTAACTTTACAAGTAGGATTACTATTTCATAAATATATAAATTATAGTTGACCATTTCTTAAGCTGAATCTCATCTGTGCTCCAAAGATTGAAATTGTTCCTGTGCCAGTACGGTCCCCACGTACAGTACCCTCTTTTATAATATTCCTGATCAAATTCAAGTACTGCTCTTCATATTCATTTTTGGCAAAATTAGAATCTTTTCCACTGTTATCAAAGCTTTTATTATTGATTTTATTTGACTCATTTATGTTTCCTTTTTTCATGTTTTGGGTCGTCATGATATAGTGTTTACAGCTCCGGTTCGTTAATGCAGAATACAGATAAATACTGTCAATGTTTAGCCAGATTTCAATTCAACCTAAAAGACAAAATAAATGAACATCATGATTATAATTTATAATGCACATTTAATATGCACATTACATTGATTTGTACTTTTACACACCTTAGAAGGAGTAAATTAACAGGTTTGTTCTACAAAAAATATATGTAAAAATATACATGTGTAAACATCAAAAAATTCAGGACAATATTGCTAATAACACTACTTACACGAGCAATCACTAAAATTTCCGTAGAACACAATAATTATGAATTATGTCTAAAATCCGCTGTCGGTCCGCAGTATATCAACGAATGTGCTTTCATATCAACAAACAATACTACAACAAGTCGATCCCGCTAAATTTTTTTGGCTTACAAATATACTTTTGCCGAATATTTTTCTTTCTTCTGCTGTGTGTCAATTTCATTGTCAGACTCTTCATGTGCCTTCAACTTCGTTTCGAACTTGACTTTTCTCAGAAAGATTCAAGGTCTCATCTTTCCCGATCTCTTTTGAGGATGAAATGATGATCGTGGTTTGACTGGGGATTTGTGAAACGTTTGCAATTGTCTTACAAACTCAAGTCTCTAAAATGATACACTGATTCGGCGCCTGGATTGAAAACACGTAATTAAATTCTGTCATTATTTTATGTATCCAAAAACTTGTGACATTTTTTTAAGTGATTTATTGTGATTTATTTTGGATTGTTTCATTATTATAATTTATTATTTTTATTTCCTTCTAGACACAACAAAATCCATTCTATTCAGGTTATAGATTTTATGTTGGGTGTTTAAACATCAAAAAACAAATACATAGAATAATACAATACAAAATACATCCACAAATCCTCGTCTGCCTGCTGTCAAAGATTTGTAAGTTTATGTACTTAAAAACATTAAAATTTGATATTATGTCATCACTGATCATGTTAAACAGTAAAAATTTGTATACTATAATAATTCATAATGAATAACCAATGTTCATGCTATTATGAGTAATTTTTCTCTTTTTTTCAGATTGGAACTAACGCTGAACGCTATAATTGCTTCAAAGCAGTTTGAAAGTCAAAAGTTCGAATATATATACGCTGCCAGCTGCTGATCTTTCGAAGTGAAAATTATGGAAGAAATTGATTCAATTCTAAACTACACATTGAAAAGAATTGGATGGTAAGATTGAATTTTTAAATATACTTTTTAAATATTTTTATATTTGATATTATATTTTTATACGTATGTACTTTTGCTTGGCACACGGTTCATTGTGTTAACATTTTTTAACACAATGCACTTATCTTATCTTATCTTATCACAAATCTTTAAACTCTAAAATTATTAGTTTATTCAGTAATTCGGTCTTTTGTTCATGTAGTGACGTTGGTGCTAACATTTTGGACTTCACACCTGTTCAAATAATTCAGTGTGTCACTAGATGTATTGAGTTAATTCGACCAGATTTTGAAATACCTTCTTATGATGGAAATATTTCTATGTCAAGTCGTTACAAAGTGGCTTCTCAAATAGCTCAACTTATCACGGTAAATGTCAAAGAAAAACTAACATTAAGCATTTCGCTCACTCTGGTTCGGAGGTTTGATTTCCGTTAAAATAATTCTGTCTCTTTTTGCAGGACATGGGTTACACAGATGAAATAGGTTGTCAGTCCTTTTTATACCCTGCGGAAGCTGATACTAGGAAGATGTTAATTTTTCTTGTTGAAAAGCTTCCTCGAGAGGATAGTGAATTATGTACAAAGATTGATACTCTCCTGTCTAAGTTTACTCAAGAAAACGAAGAAAATGCCAAATCTGATATGTATGATGCAAACGTCATAGAAGTGGATGGAATTCGTCTTCCAATGGCTGTTGATGTCGATTCGTTGCCTAAGGGTATCAATAACTTTGCGACAAATAATTTTATGCATTACATAAACATCTTCAATATGGAACCTCTTAATCATTGAATTTTTATTCGTAGAGACTCTACGCTTTTACGCTAGTCATTTGGCTGATATTACCTTTGCCAAACAACGGGAGAAGTTTAAAAGACCCTTAGATTCAGTCCCCTTACCTGAACCCGTAGTAACACCAAACATCGAAAAGTATGATAGTGATGACGATTTCGGAGATCCAGACGAGCCACTTGAGAAAAACTCTATTCCTGTAGCAGATGAACTTGTCAAACCGAAAGAAAAGCCTATAGTTCCTGAAAAGCCAAAAATTAAGCCACCTATTGCTGAAAAACCAAAGATTGATAACAGTGAGAAAGAAAGACTCGAACAAGAAGCTGAGGCTGAACGGAAACGACAAGAAGAATTAGCTGCGGAGGAAGCTGCTTCAAAACTCAAGGCTATTCAAGAAGAATCCAAAGCTAAAGCATTGAAATTAAAAGAAAAAGAAAAAGCCGCAATTTCAATGAACGATTCATTGGCATCATTAGAAAATCAACTCGCTAAACTTAATATGGAGCTTGAAAACAAACAAAAACTGCTAGATAGACAAAGAAAAACTCAGCAACTTCTGGAAGGTAATGAAGATGGTTTGGATAAAGTCAGAAAAGCTGTCGAAGCGCAGATAGAAAAAATAATTAATTTGTCCAATCAATGGGAAACACATAGGCAACCATTACTAGACGAAATTCGGACAAAAAGATTTAACAATGCTAATAAAATTGTAAGTAAATTGTATTTTGTTGATTTTTATCAACATAAGAAAAGTATGAGAAAATGCTCAAAAATCAATGAGTAATTGAAGTGTACAATAATTCTAAACGTTCTGTACTAATGCACTATGTTATTATTCCCTTTTTAGTCTGAGATAACAAAACAAAGAGAAGAAATTCGAAGCCTTAAAGCAGCATTAAAAGACATGGGTGTTGAGGCAAAAACCAAAACTGAATCTTACTCTCATCTACTTGCAGAATATGAAAAAATGCCTAAGGATCTTAACAGGTAATAAATCAATAGCACAAGTAAGTTATTAGTATTTACTTTACAGATTAAGTTTTGAACTTTATTCGCTTTATGTTTTCATGATATTGTATTTAGATCTGCATATACTAAACGTATTTGCGAAATAATTGGGAACATAAAGAAGCAGAAACGGGAAATCACGAAAGTACTGAAAGATACCAAAGATACACAAAAGAACATTAACACTCTCACAGGCAGACTGGATCGAACTTTTGCTGTAGCTGATGAACTGATATTTAAGGTAGTTAGTTATTTCTTGTTAAATTTTTCAACTCAAAATTCTTAATATCTCATTCAATAGATCACAAATAGTTACATAATTGTCAATTTTAACTTTCATTTGTTTAGGATGCTGAAAAAGACAAAAATGTTGCTCAATCATACAAACTTTTAGTTGCCATCCATTCAGACTTTTCTCGCATTATCAAAACTTTGGAAGAAACAGGAAACTTGCAGCGCCTAGCTCGTGATATGGAGGACAAATTGGAACTTGAAAAGGGAAAAATTGTAGAAGACAAACTGAAACGACTGAAAGCGGATCTAACGCAATTGAGGAATGAAAATAAAATATTGGAAGCCAAATTAAAGGACCCAGCTCTACAGAGAAAGTCGTGAGAAAGTGCAACAAGTAACAACGCTTCTAATTGCCTAGGTAGGTACATTGTTCGGCTAACTGCAGCAAGTACATTATGTTCTAGTTTCGAAAGAGTTAGTTTAAATAAGACCTATTCCAAGTCAGTAAAATATGTATCAGTTGCATTTATGGCTGGAAAGCTTTTTGTAGATGAGTAGTAATTAATTAGTAGAAAGAAATAATGTCGGGAGTTAAAAATGAGAGCATGTTGATCATTTACTTGTAGTCCTTATTCCAAGTGTGCCTACAGTTCACAGATTGAGTCCCTACAAAGATCAAGCTATACTAAATGTTGTATCTTTCTGAATCTATAGATTTATCGAAATCTGACTTTTATCCATTACGCCATTGTCATTACTCTTAACGTGTTACATAGTTATATTAATGAAAATAACTAGGCAATCATCACAATGTAAATGTTCCAATTTAATTTATTTATAAAAATATTGTACACTATTCCATTTGTACATTCTCACCCCTTGTGCAAATTGTTTGAGTATTTAGAGACTTTACAAAAAACATACACATCACATTTTTAAACCTAATCAGAACTTAAACTCTTAATTGTTATAATTAAACTCGGGAATTTGTAAAGAAATTAATGCTAAGCTAAAAGTGGCAAATAAAGATAAATAATGCTAAACAGCCAAATAAGAGTCGCTAACTCTATTGTATTGTAGCTACAATACAAATAATGCAATCAATACATCATCTACAGTACATCCGACTCAAGTTTCCTATTGGTTTCAGTCAATATTTTCACACTTGGTATAAAAAACATAAGATAAAAAATATATCGTGAAAATATAAACTTTTTCGCAGTCAAGAGAAGTATTAGGTCAGGTACATTATGAATTTTTCACATTGCTACTAGGGCAGATATTTTTGTTGAGACATTCGGAGCATTTCGGTTTGACTGGAGTACAAATTGTTTGTCCGAAGCCGACGAGTAAGATTCCACCAACTTCTTCCCACTTGTCCTTTGGAAGCCAGGATTCCAAAGCTTTTCTTGTTTGCTCTGGAGTTTTTGTCTCGTTAATGCCAGTCCATTTTAAACGGTTTGTAATCCGGTGAACATGAGTGTCAACACCTGAGAAGGATCAATTAATTTAATTCATCATAAATGTAACAAACATTACAGGTAAACAATTTTAAAAAGTCTGCTTCTACAAACATTAGCATACAACTTGTCATTTTCTCATTTTTATATTATTCTGTATTTTCAAAGTAACAAGGAAGAAAGTTTTACCTATTCCATCATTAATTTCCCATGCAACATTTAGAAAGATGTAGGTCATCTTCGGACCTACTCCTGGAAATGTGCAGAGTTCTTTAGACGTTTTCGGAATGTCATCATTGTACTTATTCCTTAGTATTTGGGTTGTTTTTTTGATGTAGGTAGCTTTCTTCTTCGAAAATCTTACTGGATGAATAATTTCACCAAGTTTACTTTCGTCTGTATCCAAGATATTTTGTACGTTTAGCCCATGTTGTCTTAGCCGTTGCATTGCTGCAAATGTAACTTGATCTTTAGTTTGACTGGATAGCATGAGAGAAACCAAAGTTTGATATCTTTGAACCTAAAGAGTGAAAAACAAAAAGTATTGCAATTGCCAACATTATACGACTGAATATCCTAAATTGTAGACAATGGTAAATATTTTACAGAAGATTTACTTACGTGTGGAGGTTCGTCAGTTTTCATTGTAGCCTCATTACTAATTATGGCATCTACGGGAGCATTCTTTGAGTTTCGCATCTCGCGAATATTTTCCAATACTTCCATCCAGTTATGAGGAACAAAAATCGGTGGTGTTTCTTTTATGTCTTTTGCAGTTGCTTCGATATCAGCATCATCCATTGTTCGTTCAACAACTTTTAATTTCTTTGAATTACTGGGAACAGCTGAAAGATTTTTAGCAGGGCTGCCCGTAGTAGCTGCCTTCCTTCGAGGATTTCTTCTAGGTAGCTGACTTTCCATCTTTTATTCAATAAGTATATTTTCGAAATTATTCTATTTACGATGAGCAGTAAGACAATCTAAGGTGGAGGATTTAGTATAGGGTTCACAAAGGGGTACATAATACATATAAATGACACCTATATCTGATGCCCGAATGCAGACTTCACGACGTTCACGAATTATACACTTTATGTAACGTATAAAGTGTCTGAAAATCTGAATATATCCAGTATACCATTAAAATGTGATATAAATGGAACTACATACAGATCTCAATCGTTTGAATGTGTGGGTAATAAATAAGAAAATTAATCAGTCCATAAGGTGACGTTACCGAACGTTTCTGTAGTATGTACAGTAAATTCTAACAATCAGTACATTTCAAATGGCAGTGCGGAGGTTTCACTAACAATAAGTTGGGTAAATGTAAGTCGCTAATATTATTATAATCTTAAAACATTCTGTAAAAATTAATGTTATTGCTTCAAAAATAAACTTTTGGGTAATATTTAAGAAATTTAGTTTTTAGCACTGCTGCTAGGGCAGATTTTTTTGTTGAGACAATCGTCGCATTTCGGATTGACAGGAGTGCAAATTGTTTGACCAAACCCGACAAGTAATATGTTAATTTCTTGCCATTGATCTTTTGGAAGCCATGATTCCAAAGCTTCTCGAGTCTGCTCTGGAGTTTTCGTGGTTTTTTTTCCAGTCCATTTCAAGCGATTTGCAATGCGGTGAACATGAGTGTCAACACCTAAATGTAAGTAGAATTGATTCATTTACTTAATCATCACTTGAGAAATACAATGAACAACACATGCCATTAGTTTCACATATCATTCAACTGTTTACGAGTGTAAATCTATAAATAAATCTGCAATAAAATTAGTTTTCACCTATGCCATCGTTAAGTTCCCATGCAACGTTTAGGCAAATGTAAGCCATTTTCGGGCCAACACCTGGAAGTTGGCAGAGTTCTTTAGCCGTCTTTGGAATATCATCATCATATTTGTCTCTTAAGATTTGTGTTGTCTTTTTAATATAAGTTGCTTTCTTTTTCCAGAACCCCACAGGGTGAATAGTTTCACCAATTTTACTTTCGTCCATATCTAAAATATTTTGTACATTGAGTCCATGTTGCTGTAATCGCTGCATAGCTGCAAAAGTAACTTGATCTTTAGTTTGACTGGAAAGCATAAGAGAAATCAACGTTTGATATCTTCGTACCTAAAATTACCAAACACAAACGATATCAATTCAAAGTTAGCATCACAATAATAAATCTGTTATTGTATTTAGATGCTTTAATTGCTATATTTTTACATTAGGTGCCACATTCGTCTCCATTGAGCGTTCACACCCCATGGTATCCACAGGAGCATCCTTTGCACTTCGCATTTCCTTGATATTGTCCAGGATTTCTACCCAGTTTTGAGGAACTGTGATCGTCTTTTTACTGTTATCCTTAACAGAGCTTTCTATGTCCCTTTCTTCCATTGCTACTTGCTTAGCAATTTTTGTTTTCTTCGAGTTCTTTTTTTCAATTGCCGGCAGACTCTTCTTTTCCACAATAGTTTCTTTGGAGCTGCCCTGACCATCGTCTGCAACCAAGTTGGATGCCTTTCTTCTAAGATTTCTTCTCGGCTGCTGACCTTCCATGGTATTGATTAGTCGTAGTCTGGTTATTGTAATCAAACAATTCGTACTACCTGGATTTAACCGTCTCACAAACCCTAATAATACATAGGTACTTCAGGTACATCAAAATTCAGAAGTTTGTAATAGATGGAAAGCTAAATACAGTTTAGGAAGATAAAATAGTAGAAGAATATTATGCGTTTACACCTCGTTTGTGGAAAGCACATTTACATTTCTATGTGATTGATCTAAAATTGTAAGATCTAAATAGTGAATCTTGAATCTATGTTGACTCCTGGAGTTTCCGTCTCCGTATAGAGTATAGAGGCAAGGAGGAAAAGTGTATGGATTGTGCAGAACGCAACGTGGGAACTTTAAGAGTGGTGAAAGCAGTTCTTAATCTCAACTTCACTCAACCCCACATAAATTCAAAGCAAACCATCAAAAAACACTCAGAAGAATAGAAAACTTTCTACCGCTGAGAGAAAACAAGCAAGTCTTTTGATCATAGATTCCACCCGATGAAAAGATGGGTATGGGTTTTACGGGTACCGCGGGTACCCTTTTACAAAAACCCGAGTTGGTTTAAAAGTATTATAAAAACAAATGTGAGACTAGAAGAATGTTTTTGAGATCAAACGGGTATAAGGGAAACATTTTTGTGCATTCACAAATAATCTTTGGAACGGTGACAAATAAAAAGTCAAGAATAATCTGTGAAGATGAAGAGGGTTGCTTCTACTGCACTTGCCACAAAGAAAACTACATCCACGAGCAGCAGGGGTCCTAAAAAGAAGGCTACTTCTAATTTTAATGATGCGGCTGCCAGTTCCAGCTCCAGCACAATTTCACCCTATTTTAAGAAACTTCCCAGAGAGTTTTACGAGAAAGACTGTTTGGAATTGAGCAAAGAGTTACTCGGAAAGGTCCTCGTGCGACGTTTACCGGACGGGGAAATTCTTCGAGGCTCAATCGTTGAAACGGAAGCCTATCCAGGTGAAAATTACAAGGGGAAAATAACCGAAAGCAAAAAACCCATGTTTATGGATCCCGGGACGTCTTACGTTTACTTTACTTACGGAATGTACCACTGTTTCAACATATCTTCAAAAGGTGATAGTAATGCCTATATAATATTTAATAATATAGTAGTGAATGATATATCTGTAACGGATGAGTGACACTAGTAGTCCAGTAAAGGAAAGCAATTAATTCCATCACCATAAAATGTAAATACTTAACAGGCGCAGGCTCTGCTTGTCTAATTCGTGCTTTGGAACCTCTTAAAGACAGTGAAATCATGCACACTTTTCGTCAGAAGAGCAAAAAGAAAACTGTTGAATCTGAATCTGTTGCAATCCCCGTGAAGAAGGGTAGGGGAAAAGCTAAACAGGTTGCAGAATCACAACCACCAACTTTAACGAAGAAGCGATTAAAAATCTATGAATTAGCAAATGGACCAGGAAAACTCTGCATGGCCTTTGACATTCGTCGCGATAATTGCAATAAATTAGATATGGCAATTAGTGACGTCATATGGCTGGAAAACAGTGAAGATCGTCGATACAATGAAAATGGATCCTTTGAAATCGAGACAGCTAAGCGAGTGGGAATTGACTCATCTCCTCCAGAATCAAGGGACAAACCTTGGAGATTTTTTATAAAAAATAACTTTGCTGTTAGCACTGCAAAGCCATCACAGATTAAAAAATTACTGGCTGCTGAAAGTGGATGAGCAAATAAACAATGATGTAAAGGTCTTAGGTGTTGCGTTTATATTACAAAATATACGTAACACTTTTAACTGTCCTAAGTCCTAACCAACGTTAATTAACGAGTGACCTGAGGTTAAGCAGTTTGAAGCAAATCATTAATATGGTGTTCGTTAATTTTAGTCGTTTAAATTATAACTTACAAAAATAGATTAGATTATTGATTATTAGTTTGTTGTTATTATTTATATATTTTGAATAAAATAAAATAGTATTATTAATATATATATATACATGTATCAAAGTGTTTAAAAGAATACCCAACCCTTTGGGGATGGGTACTCTTTTATGCACTTTGACAGTACCTATAATCAACTTAAGTATACCATACAGTTTAAATAAATATTTATATAAAAATATTAACTAATTTTACCTGAACCCAGATTTAAATATATTGTGAAATAATTATATCTTATTGACATGAAATAAAATTAAATGCTTTAAAGCATTTAATACTTAGCTGGGATACTGTTATAATTTTTTGTCATATTCTCATGTAATTCGACTTAGGCAGATTATATATTTTTTTGAATCTGCACATAAGTATTATTTGGCCTTGTTGGTGAAAGTAGAGAAATGCTTAATCGGATTATCCGATTTTTCCAGCATATCCATGATCCATGAAACATGGAAACTGGAGAGCAAACATGAGGATATTGAGGACCGAACAAAATAACAATTTTGCAATGCCGTGAAAAATACGTATGAAATCTGTATGAAAGCATGCAGCCGGTTAGAAAAAGTCCGATCGGGCGTCAGATAGATAGATATTTTAATTTATTATATTATTATTACCCCTTTAAGTCCGTACAGTTGACACGTTGACAGTCCGTAGTGTAGTTGTAGTTCATAGTTAGTTAAATCTCACCCATACATAGGTTTTTTTTAAAATAAAGTTTCAAATCATATTAGTTTTTTTCTAATCATACCGAGAATTACAGCAGCTCACTCTCAAGTTTGCATCGCAAGTGTCAAACATCAAAAGTGACAAGTTTGAAGTTTGTGACCACTACCAATACAAGTACGGACGGAGTACGGACAACGGAAACCGATAAACACAGCGAGCAAACAAAAACGGACCCGTCTGAGGTCGTGTGGACTCTCTGTATCACTGTGGCCTTCAATAGACAATAGAAAGAAGCAATATTAAGATCTAAAGAGAGTAATCTGACCTGTTGTGACCGTGTGACCTGGCCTGAGGGACGAAATGGACAAATACAATTTCCTGGAAGGTTGAAGGTATGAATGTAAACATTTGATACTTAAATTCATTTTCCCACAAAATCCCTTTATAAACGAAAGGACAAACGACGTGCAGTGCAACGAAGTTAGATGCAAATACAGTGTGTGTGAGTGTGAAGTGGTGTGAGTACAGGTAGCGTCAGTCAAAAGTTATAAAAAGGGCATTCATCTTGAGTGTACCGATTTGCATAGCTTTCACAGCTTTCACCGATTTTCATTGCTTTCACAGCTTTCACCGATTTGCATTGCTTTCATAGCTTTCTCCGATTTGCATTGCTTTCACAGCTTTCACCGATTTGCATTGCTTTCACAGCTTTAACGATTGCATTGCTTTCACAGCTTTCACCGATTTGCACTGCTTTCGCTGGTTTTCAATTCTATCACTGCTCGGAGGACAGGATTTGGTTTCAAGAGGTCAAACTCAAAACATGAGGTATACATAGCCCGGCGCACACCCACTTATATGAGTGTGAGTGTGCAAGTGTGTGTGACCACCCCACTAAAAATGTA
>JAQFYB010004975.1:0-14997 GCA_034694085.1 Pogonognathellus longicornis | reverse complement strand
TCGCGCGATATTAGACACTATTGTGCATCATGTTGTATTTTGCCCCCTCCGAAATGGAATCCTAGATACAGCCTTGCAAGGACTAGTATAGATCGCTTCGCCCCACTTGAAGATCCTAAACTTTCGAAATGATAACACCTTTTTAGTGCCAAAGAGTAGGTACTGATGACACTTATGACATCAAGAAATCTTATCCTTACATCTATGGTTGAAAAAGACCTTAAATTTTAAAAATTCTGGAAATATTTGCCCAGAAAACATAAGATATGTCACTAACATTGTCCACGCTAATACATATTTTATATTTATATAGCTGTACAATGAAATGTGGTGACTCAGTAATTGAATTTTCGAGAATTATCTCCTAAGCCCGAGCATTTCCGATCATAATTCAAAACAAAATTTTAGATACCTTATTAATGTCCCTAAAGTTGTATGGATAAGTCGTCGTAAGTATTTTGGTAAGAGTGTAAGTGTAAGATGGAGTAAGTTATTAGCATTTTTGAGGTCGAGCACCATAACCTGAAAAGGGAGATCATCGGCAAGGATCCGTTCGGATTTGGAGGCCCCAGGAAATTTGGAAAAAACCCTCGCCCCCACAAGGAAAATACCGAAACGGTTTCAGAATCCCCAGGAATTTTAATAAATTGTATCCCTGGTTCATTAATTTTTATGTAGAATGAGAAAAGGAAAATGTACCTTTAAGAGCTTACACTTACACTAGCAAGATTCTCAATATAATAAAATCTTTCAAAGCAAATGAGGGAATTTTTTTTCCTTGTCTGTGACGCCCAGTTATGATTACAGAAGTATTACAGGTAGTTTTGAAATTACAAAATAATATGGGGGGGGGGGGGATTTCCAAAAAATTATGGGAGTGTAAAATTTACAAAAAAATGTTGGTAGGACGAAATTGCAAAAAATATTGGAAGGGCGAAATTGCAAAAAAATTGGGAGGATGAAATTTTCAAAAATATATTAATAAAGGGAGAGTGAAACTGAGAAAAATAGTATAATCGACGAAGGGTCGGGAGTTGTTGAAGTTGATATAGTCCTAATAGGCTAACCTAGAACTCGAAAAACCTAGACCTCACAAAAAGAACAATAGCCCAATTGTTAATAATACAATGGGGCTATTGTTCTTTCGCCTCAGGGGTTTCGAGTTCGAGGTTAGCTCAGGACCACAATAAAATGTACAGAAATGGACTTCGAATCTGGAGGAATGTATTAACATAGACACGAGACGTTGAAGCCGGCTATTATTTTTACTGTACATGTTGTAGTCTACACCGCCCACGTACAGTTTATTTTGTTCTTCCTTCGGTTAGTTGCTTGGCTCGTTGAAGAATTTACTTTTGCGTTCGGGGGAGTGAGCTACGTCATGTGCTTCAAACTCTCGTGTCCCTTATAATAATTGAGAAAAATTAGAAAAGATAAATAAAATATTAACATCCTAATTCATTAAATGTAAAATAAATGAATAGTTGTGAGGGGTAGAAATAAATATACGTATTTCTAATTCAATAGGGAACACTTAAGATCATTTTTAGATTTAACAAAGGCCAGCACAACTGGCTTCAAATCATTGCATTCAAGTTCTGCTTTTCGGGTGGTGAGCACGGGCGCCGATTCACTAGTATTGCAACAAAAGTACAAAAATGTACTTTTAGAGCTCACCCTAGTACTAATATCTGCCCCTCATTTTGGCTGTTGTAAGCGGTTTTATCAAATGATTGATACTTAGCGTTTCCGATAGACTTGTACGCTGACTTGGATTTACCGGAAAGTTTACGACTTCCCAGAATACTAACAAAGCAGTAATTAATAAATTTAATGGTTCTGTGGAGTTGCATAGATTTGAAGTGTACAGTTGTCATTAAGTCTGAAAAGCTATATATATTGGTATTTTATTATATCGGATTTTTAGTTGAAAAGCACTGCTGACTGCTTGTCGAGTTTGTTTTGGTATACTGTTGTGGTTCTTGAAACATGGTAAATGGATCACCGTCACCGTCCCAAGGAGGGGATAGTAATACAAACTCCTCTGACAAAAAGCAGGATGACGCAGTCAGTCGACTAGAAAAAGAAATAGACTCTCTTACCCTTTTGCTTCGTTCGAAAGAGAAAGAATGGAACGCAATTTTAAAACTTAAAAAATTAAAAGAAATAAGTCTCGAACATTTGCGGCGACAGTCAGAAATTGTCAGCCTTTTAGAATCTCATCCCGCAAAAGATGTTGAGGATAACGATGAAGCGATGGAAGAAGCTGTTAGTGAAGAAAGATCGAATATAGGTCCAGATGAGAGTCAAGTTCAAATAAATTGTATAAAGACTGAAAAACAAATTAGTGAGTTGGAAGTAAGATTAAAAAGTAATAGTTTTAAGACAGCGTGTACGAAAAATAGTTCTCCCGCTGAAATAAAACTGGAAAATTTTGAGGCTACCATTGCTTTGCAACAGCTCTGTGAAAAAAACCGCACATCCTGTAGTCAAACAAATTCAATTTCCACTAATAATGCTAATGCAACGACAAATAAAATTATAGGAGAAGGTAGACAAGGTCCTATCGTTGAAGTAAGATCCATAATCGCGGATTACAGGTACGTTGTTTTGACAATTCAGCCCAAGTTTACATTACTAACGATTTTCTTTGATGCATGCTCAAAAAGAAAGCGAAATTTTAGCTATTGTGAGTTTATCACGAATGAAAGTAAATAGAACAATATTCCCTAAGCTTAAAATCAAAAGTAATAGCGTAATTAAACTATATGAATGGAAATCAACATTCTATTACATTGAACTTGAATAGGTTAAACAGGGCTCGGAAGTTAACCTATTTAATGTGAAACTGAATTTATTTTGTGCATAGGTCAAAGAATCCGGACGATGCCTTAGCGTCAAGTTCCTCTCGTCGCCCTGGGAAAAATGTTGCCTTGCTTAAACCACTATTAAAGACACGATCTGATATTAGTTACAAAGATGTTTTAGTCACTCTGGCGAAGATGTCCCAACAGGAAAATAACATGAAAGAAATTCCGGTCGGCACGACCAGTGCCAGTTCCAGTACTAATAGTATCGCGACCGTTGCAAAAACAGATAATCGTGTTCGATCTGCAAATTCATCTACCGGTGTAATACCTGCAGTAAACCCAACCAGAGGACCATTAGCAACAACGTTAGCAAAGTTATTGTCATCAAATTCTACAGTTACTGCTGGATCCAATCGTTCCGAGGACACTAACGCACACAACAACAGTATTCATTTCTCATCTAGTAGTTTGGCTCCGGCTGAAAATACACTATCCCTGGCCAATTTGTTGGCTTCATCCAAAGTAAGACAATAATTGTGAAATATAATGTGAATTTTGGTTCAAATATTTTGAATTGAAAAGTGAAAACTTAATCTAATATGAAATGCAAGTCTTTATTACACAAACGCGTTTAAGTAATATTCTTCGTATGTGTTTAAATGAAGCATGACCGTTGGATTCATAAATGCACCTGGAGTTAATATTCATGTTATACTTGTTAGTGTCTCGACGAGGAAGTAAAGCCTGACGAAGAGGAAATTCCATTGTGTCAAGGTTGCAGTACTCAAAGGGCCCAATTCGTCTGCGCTGGATGCGGAAATCAATGGTATTGTTCCCGGGAATGTCAGGTAATCCACAACTTTTCAGATTACATACGAAATCATAAGTGTGTTAAAGGCAGTTTCATTGACAGCCAGACAAGACATAAAAGCGTATGTATGTTTTCTGTCGAATTACTCATGTCTTATCATGTACACTTCCATAAGTAAGTTTGCATGTTTTATCTTTCAGGTTGCAGCGTGGGATGACCATTCTGAGCTCTGCTCGAGTTAATGTTTCTATCATTTGGGAAAACACAATTGAATGTATTTGTTAATAATAATGTGAATATGTAATATAGTATCTATAAATAAATTAATATCTAATAAATTGTTCTTCTGTGCTCACACAATTGCTACACATAGAATAAAATAATATTATTATATAAACAACATGAAAACTAAACAGTTATTTTATTACTCGTAATTGTAATTACCGATCATCGCCTACTCAAAATCAAGCGATTCGACTGGGTTAAAAGGTCAGTGTTTATTTTTCATCTCCATCTCTTGACACAGAACCATTGTTAATAATCTAAGATTTGATGTGATGTCATGACTTACTATATATTATATGTTTCTGTTATTATGGCATGTAACACAAGATTTTATATTTGGCAATATCAGTTATTGGAATTATAGTAGATCCGAGTCCGGTCATAGGCTTAAATTTCAAAATGCCTTCAGACAAAACGATGCTTTTCTCTGCTGGGCGAAACGTCATTCAATAATATTTTCATATGATGAAATCATCTCTCAGTTTACATAAAACAGAAAAATCGCATCAAGTTTCATTAAACCTTTGCAAATAAAAACCTAATAGCGCTCTATAATATTAATTAGTAGCAACAACTAGTGTATTGGGCATACGCATAATGTTACATAGGCAGTTTTCATGGATCTCATAATAATATTATTATTTGCAATTATCTTCCATGCAGTATCGTAGTGCAAAGGTAAAGTAATAAATAAATGTTCAACAACATTTACACAAGTACAAAGCAATAACTTTCATTGGTTCTCGTTATGAATAGAGATATGATATTAATATTGAGTGCGAAAGGAGAAAAATGTGTTTCATTGGTCGTACTTTTAATTAGGCGTATATTATTATTATTTTTATTATCATTTATATGTATATAATACAATTTGATATAGTAAAAGTGCTAACATAAGTGTGAAAATCAAGTTCCTGTAAGTATAGAAATCATGGGCTTCATAGAGGCGCTCACATCGCTCCAACTCTTAATACTATAGTAGAGTTTTTGTGGTGGACTTTTTGCCAGCCCTACCCAATGCACATATAACTCATTTTTTTGAAAAATCACAACTCGTAAGGAATTAATTTTAAAAATGTAAAAACTACGCAAAAGTATCGTTTTTGGTGGCTTGTTTCGACAAAAATAGCCCAATTTTGTAGAAAATTTTGTTCTCTCCCAACGGAGGTGAAAAGCTTTTGTGAAATTCCAAAGGTGGATAAAATATAAGTGAATAACACGTACACTCGTATGTATATGCCTAGCCTAGTGTGCTAGACCTACTATTTTAGCATTAATGCTGTGTAGTAATGTAGTGTATTTGTATGTCTATGTATACATATATATATGAACTCAACCACTCTCATTTTGTCCATATAACCTACTACTACTATTAAACAAAATAATAATAATAGTACATATATAAGGTCGAAATATGCCGATCCCTTAGCACCCGTTGAAAAACGAAAGGTGTTGTGTGTGTATTGAGGGTACCCCTTAACCACCCCTTGGAGAAGCGCATTAGTCCAGCCATGAGCTAAAGCCAGATTGCTATGTTTCACGTTGCGCTGCGAGCTACTCCTTTTGTAATCATCAAAGAATAAAGTAATAAAGTATTCTTGTTGCTTGTTGGGTCGTAGCCAGCCATTTCTTTCTTCGGCCATTTTCATTCTGCACCTCTTGTCTTCTCTGGGTTGGTGTTCAGTTCTCGGTTCTCAGTCTAGGTACATTATCTCGATAGACTATTCTCTTAATCGTATTTTTTGTCAATTTCCACTGTTGGTGTTTAGTTGTCAGTCAACTGTCAAATTCGGTTATTTTTCGGAATTGGTAGCAACAAGAACAATGGCTGAACCGGACAAGCTGAATATTGATAACATAATTGCTCGATTGTTGGAGGGTGAGATCTTATTTCCAGAATCTTTTGCGCTTTCAATTTGCTTTAATTGTGCTTTGGTTATCGTTAACATTGTAGTTGTTCTTGCCAACGTATGTCATGAACAGCATGCCAATTTCCATAATTTACTTAGATTTATTTCTAAATCTTAGCAAGGTCCTATAATTGACAAAGACAAATGTAGCATTCGGGGCATTAAGAATTTGTCTCTACTGAAAAATTCACGCTAGCTAATTTCAGTTTTGGCCAAAAAAGGTTGTTATTCACATTTTTCTCTTACAGTTTCGTTTCTTACGAAATCAATTTCTATTTTTCTATATGCGACCTTGAGTGTTAGCGATAAATGTGTAGTGTAAAGTATTTGTAATTAACACAAAATTGATGTAGGAAATACAATGAACAAAAATTCATTGTTGTTCTAACACTTATTTTCTACTACCACAAGCTAACCTTTCACTTGCCAGCCCTGAATAAGAGTACCTACAACCTAGAAGATCAATTCATCTGCCCAGTTATAAAAAGTTTAAGGAAAATAATTAGGCAGCTGCTTCATCTGCTCACAACATTGGTGCGAAGGCAAAAAGGCAAAGTATTTGATTTCAACTGCCTTCTTGTGATTTGGTGGCACAAAACAATTCATCAAATAGTTTACACAATTTTTCTCTATTTAGTGCACACATTTTAAATGAAATAATCGTTAAAAGACAATTAAAATCAACTGCTTAGCCTATATCTTACTCACGCTAGTAGTCAGAATATTCAGAAGACAATCAAAACTAGCAGCCGCCCTTACAATTTTTCAGTCAGATAATGGGTACCTTTACTGTGGCTGTGGGTACTCTTACCTCTCGACTGCTTAGGGCCATGAATCGAAATGTGTTTTATGTGATTAGTTTGATCAAAAAATACAAGTAACAGATTTATTGTGTATTGGTGAATACACATTTTTAAATCTTAATTTTTAATACCAATAAATCTATTAGCTATAAATCACAATATTTAGTCACATTATAGTATTATGCTTATTTGGATAAATCAAACCGACTACTTATATTATTGTACATTATCCTCTTTGGTTGAAGTATAGAAAAGAAAATATCATTTCGAGTAAATCGAGCTATACTTTGGAAGGTATATAGCTCGATTAGGTCGAAATGGTTATTGTCTTCATAAATTAATTTATCAGAGCTGTTCACTTTTTAATTGCTAGGTGACAAAGAATTGAATTTAGGATTCTAATGACACGATTTCTCAAGTAGTATATCCCTTGCACCAATGAGGTTATGACCGTTTATTCTAGTAAGGTGAGGTCATAGGGCTACTATCAACAAAACTTCAGCCAGGTTAATAATTCTTTGGTTAAAAATTCATCCAAGTAAAGAATAAAATGTTAAGGTTCTATTCTTTACTTGGATAAATTTTTAACCAAAGAATATTACACAGCGCTGTAATTCTTGACCTGGCTAAAGATTGTGTTGATAGGAGCCCTCTATAACCTCACCTTACTAGAACAAACGATCGTCATACACACATTGCATTTTACATTACGAAATAAGTGTACTGCTTTCCGTATTAAGATCGTATACTAAAAATATACGTAGGTATACAGTCTTGCATAGATTTTGGTAAAAATGAAAGAAAAATGCATATATTTTGTATGATTTATACGAAAATCAACGAAAAATGTATATATTTTGTATGATGTATGTCAATATCAACGAAAATTGTTTATGATTTATGTATAATGCGTCGAAAAATGTCTAAAATTTTCGACATTTTGACAAATAACTTCATCTTTTCCTTAGTTCAAACATCACCAGCAAACTATTGATTAAATACATTCATTTGAATATTCTCATTCCTCTCCAAAAATTTAATCTATCACCACATGGTGTAGATAAGTTTGGATTGACATGAAAAATAGTAAGAAACTAGGTTATTACAAGTAAATTAGAAATTTTTATATTTGCATATACTTCATCAGTACATATACTTTACAACAGCAATATACTTTCATACCTTAGTTTTGAAATGCACAAAATAACATTTTCGGGCAAAGTGGGTAACATTATGGCATGGGCTATGAGAGCTAGGTCTCACCCAAGCTCATAGTAGCTTGGCTACTGTCTACTACTGCTATCAAAATTACATGTTACGGTCAGTAAAGGTTAAAAGCAGCATATTATTTATTACCCAATGGTTCAATTGTTCAATTGTTTAAAATGCATGATATAAAATCATATCTCCGTTAAAGTAATGAATGTGGTTCGAATTTCTTGACAGATAACTGTAATTAGCAAGTATATATTATTTTAGTTCGGGGTTCTCGCCCAGGAAAAAATGTCCAACTAACGGAGACTGAAATACGAAATTTGTGCTTGAAGTGTCGAGAAATTTTCTTGTCGCAACCAATTCTATTGGAGCTTGAGGCGCCACTGAAGATTTGCGGTAAGTATTATATTATTATTAACATAGATAATGAAAGTTTAGTTTCGCATTACATCATGTTATGCCCAGAAAAATAACAAAAAATCAAGCAACTTTTGATCGGAAGTTTGTTTTGAAAAGCGAATTCCAAGTAGTGTAGTTAATATTTCTCTACAATAATGTGATTTTGTAATTTTTGGAGAAATGGACGTTATTTGAAGTTGAAATTGCAAAAAAAAAGATTGTTTCAGCCTTAAATAACTTCAGAAACATAAAAAGTTTTATGCAGCAATACATTAATGTCATTCATATAAAAGTAAATAAATAGAGTTATGGACCTAATAGAGAAAAATTATTGACTTATGTTTATATAGGAGATATACATGGCCAGTACTACGATTTGTTGCGCTTGTTTGAATACGGAGGTTTTCCACCCGAGTCTAACTACCTGTTCTTGGGCGACTACGTTGATCGCGGGAAGCAGTCTTTAGAGACCATCTGTCTTCTTTTGGCATACAAGATCAAATATCCGGAAAACTTTTTCCTGCTAAGAGGGAACCATGAATGTGCAAGTATTAATAGGATCTACGGCTTCTACGACGAATGTATTATTCCATTGTTTTAGTTTTAACTCTTCAGTGTTTCACTTGGTATCAATTATTGGAATGGGATTATAACATTATTATAATTATTATGTAACTTATTAGGCAAGAGGCGTTACAATATAAAGTTGTGGAAGACGTTTACAGATTGCTTCAACTGCCTTCCAGTTGCAGCAATCGTTGACGAAAAAATATTTTGCTGTCATGGGGGTCTTAGTCCTGATCTTCAATCTATGGAACAAATTCGTCGTATTATGCGCCCGACAGATGTTCCTGATCAAGGGTTGCTATGCGACTTGTTATGGTACGATGTTCTCTGTTTACTTTCTGTGCTAGTGATGTTATTTTTAGGTGTGCATATTTATTATGTAAAAATAAAAACGTAATTTCATACGCGTACATTATGAGTGTCGTAAAATGAAGAAATATTTATATCAATATGCTTATAACTTTGAAATGGTATTCTTTTAGGTCTGATCCTGACAAAGATACGATGGGATGGGGAGAGAACGACCGTGGTGTCAGTTTCACTTTCGGTGCAGAAGTGGTGGCAAAATTTCTTCATAAACATGACTTCGATCTTATTTGTCGAGCTCATCAGGTAAACAATTGAATGGAATTCTAGCAAATATGAGTAATAGTAACTTGACATTGTATCTAGTTTCTAGTGGTGCTAATAATGTGTAGAGTAAAGTTGACTTTTTCGTACTATTCCATAAATTAGGTTGTTGAAGATGGATACGAGTTTTTCGCTAAGCGTCAATTGGTGACCCTTTTTTCTGCCCCCAACTACTGTGGAGAATTTGACAACGCTGGCGCCATGATGAGCGTAGATGAGACACTTATGTGTTCGTTCCAGATTTTGAAGGTATGTGATCCTGTTTTTAATAAAGTGCGAGACAAACATTGTTTTATATTAAATGTGATATTTACTGGGTTTTTGTGAATTTACAGCCAGCGGATAAGAAGAAGAATTTTGCGTACGGCAGTCTGCAATCCAGTCGTCCTGTTACTCCTCCAAGAGGTGCTAATACTAAGAATAAAAAGAAATGAAACTACCAATAGGCTAGAATCTCTTTTTTAAGCCAACTACTACCGAAGATCACCATCATTTTACTACAATTACCAGCCAGTGATCGTTTGTTTCTCCAAAAATAAATTGTTCCATATTTGCTGTTAAAACCCATTATTATATTTACTTTACAACCTTAGAATACATTCGTATTCTAAAGTGTATGTGTTATTAGTTGTATCTACCAATTATCTATATATGTATATTATGTTTCATTTATACTACCCCTCACCTATGGACCCACCATATAAATCATCAGAGTAGACATTCAAAGTTAAAGTATATCTTTTATAGATGATTTTTTGGAGAACATCTTGCACTCCATTGAAATTGCCAAAATCCGTAAGTACTCATTAATTATTAATCTTCCTCACTTTAATGAGTACAGCTGGGCATCCTGATTGTGCGTTGAGCGTTATATCCAATAGTCTTATACTTACACAATACATTTACTTATACTGTTAAATATTGCAATCAGTTAATCAGCTTGCTTGAATGGAATTGAGTTTAATACTGTTAATTAACTGACTATTGTGATTTTTGATGGGTGTCTTAATTAATCGTAGAAGGATGTATTTACTATTGAGTATATATCTTGACTATTCCCCTAGATTCTCCATTTCTTAATTTAAGTATGACAAAAAAGAGTTTTGAAATGAAACTTCATTGTTAAGAAAAATCTTGTACAATTTGAACTGCTGTTTTTTCTATTCACAGCACCAGAAGCAATATGTAATTGGCTGGTTATCTTTTGATGCTGTGATTAGACAATTTAGTAAAAAATTATATTTAACATCATGTTCATTTTCTTGAATAACAAAAATAAATAGCGTAAGAAAGTAAAGCAGCAGTACTGATATAATATAACGACTGTTTTTCCTAAAATCCTCATTGAAAAATTGCATGGACAAAAATTCAAATTACTTTAATTTCTCTAATATGATTTTTATTGATGTTGTTTATTTGACTTATTTCATGCGAAACAGTTTGGTATCTAAGTATAACACAATATAACAATTATTTTTTTAATTCGTTAACGTTAAAAGACTGCTTTTCAATGCATCATTTGCAATTGTAACCTTGTTTACATGAGCATTGTGCACAAACATTTCTTTACATCATAATGTTTTTTATATTATGCGTCAACTTAGTAAGTGGTATCCATTTATCAGGTTATTTTTATAGCTAATTTTTGCCTTATTCATCATTTGACAATCATCTTGTTAGATTGAATTGCTTGAGTATCTTAGGTGGGAGCAATTGTTGCACAATTCATATCTCCAACTTTGGTCTAATTTTAGATGCGACCCATGTCATTCTAGAAGTTCTCATTATATAGTTAAAATAATTATTTGATCCTTTTTACTGGTTAAGAAAACTTAGATAACGAGCTACAATTACCTTTGATCTGCTATCAAGTACCCTAATTTTGATAAGATCCTGAAGGATTTTCCAAGGATATTCTTTTGCACAATAATAGCAGATAGATATAGCATTAATTTTTCTTCTCGTTTCCTTTGCATATTCTGATTATAACGAATAATTAGTTCAGTGCTCCATGCCCATAAATCAAATAACCTTCCATACGTATTATTTGCATCATTATTGTGATGATCAAAAGCCTGTTCTATGATTCTATGTCATCATGGTTATGGTAGTTTCCAGAATCGGATTGATGCTGAATATCCGTTTTAGTTGGGCAAAAGATTATTACTGCTATGATTCACCGATTACGGAGTGTGAGTCATCTTTATTTAGACGACTTCCCTGCGTCTGCAGTCATTTTTATAGTGCCTACTTGGCCTACATAGATCCACTGTGGTTCCTTTTTTATGCGTTGATACAACCTCCCGTATAAACTACCATTTCTCAAAACTGCAACATTATTTTAAAACGTGGATTATCTTCGTAATAATTATCCACACATTGATTCACCACTTTCATCCCCTCAGGCTGGAAGAAATTCAATTTAACAGCACTTTCAGGAAATCATTTTAAACCGTAACGATATTTTTCCGATGAATCGGACGACGAAGTTAATTCTTACACTGCTCAACATTATGAGAGGGGTTATTGATTGATTTTAAAACAATTAGATATTTACAATGTCACTAATTTCCTTAATCGATATTGTAATGGCTGCAAAATGGTTCATCTTCCTATTATCCGTATCTGCATGTATTGGTTACTATTTGCTTGCAGTTATTTGCACGATGCCCCTTCAAATACGACTTTGAATTTTAATATCATATTTTTATTATTTTATCATTATTTTATCACATCACATTTCACATTCAATTGATATTTGATTATTGTTGGATGCACATTGTCCTTTTAATATATATTATTAGTGTGTAAAGTGCACCTACATGAAACTGATTACTTGTTTGTGTTTGCTATATATTGAAAGAGTGCTTGTTTTATATCCTGAGAGTGCACAGTGCATGCTTTTGCTGTAGATTTGCAACATGGATAATATCAGTGAGGTTGAGGTTCATTATCATTTGAGGATGTTGTAGATTGTAGAGCACTCATACAATAAAAAAATTAATCCAGATCGGCTGATTCTCAATATCACGTTCCCAGTTCACAGGGCTCGGCTCCGGCTCCCACATACATCTAAAATCTGCACGAAATCTGCATCCGTCGTCGGAGATTCTTTGCTGGAAAGTATTCAATGTATAAAATATGTATGTATACCCTTGTGTAGATATGATAACTTCCAATACTCAAAGAAATGGAAAGGTGCCTTTAAATTCTAGTAAGAAGGATGGTACAAAATGGTTCATCTTCCTATTATCCGTATCTGCATGTACTGTATTGGTTATATGCTATGCAATACCTACTATTTTACCTACTTGATTGCAGTTATTTGCACGATGCCCCTTCAAATACGACTTTAAATTTTAATATCATATTATTATTATTATTATACTTTTTTTTATTATATCACATCACATTTCACATTCAATTGATGTTTGATTATGGGTGTTATTTAGGGGTTCAAAAATCCAATTTTTTTGGCACATAGGAAAAACTTTATCATGTCTGTTATCATCATGACTTCGTCTATAAAAATAGACCATGTAGTGGGAATTTCGGGTTATTCAAGGGAATAAGTTATATTGAAACTCAAGCATGAATGATGAAAATTGCATTTTCTTTTAATTCACCATAATACGAGGTTCGTTTAAGTATCTAGGTGTTGCAAAAGTGTAATACATCACCTCTTCGAAAGCAAATCCAATGAATCGGCTCGTCATCAACCATTCATTGACGAAGATATAGAAATGGTGGAAGATTTCCATATTCCACAGCAGTGATGGAATAAAAAAATCTATGGGATTCTGGCTCCGCTCACTTTTTGGGGGCTTTGCATTTCCAGGGCCTCCTGGAAAACAGGGTCCCAGTCCCAGCCACTCCAGGATCCCTGATTTATTTCATCCCTGTTAATCCACAGAGCTGTTTGTTGCCCTATTACAGAGATTTATGAGAAATCTCGGTAAAACTACCTGCGGACTGCGGAATTCTCTAAGTGTTGGTTACATTTTTGATCATTAATGACAGTTTATCTCTATCCAAAAAGATGATTCTGAACCACATTTTTTCTACTAATCTGTATTATCGAGGTCGGAACCTTGCATTATCTATTTTACATCAATGCTACTGCACTGCGCTGTCGTAAATTGTGTTTGTGAATCTCTTTTCGTGTGCTCAATTGATTGTTTATAATATGCTGCAGTCGGTACTCCATCAGTTGATTTATTCGACTATTTAAAATAACATTTATACTCAAAAGTTTAGCAGAAATATCAAATCTTTAATACGAAAAGTAAAACTTTTTAGGTCTATTTTTATCATGTACCTATTTTAAATCAACATGGTAAAACTAATTTCTGTAATAACATCAAATAGAGTTTGTTTTCTTATAATACTTACCATACATATTATTGTATAAATAAACTTATTTAAAACTTTTCATAAACTGTGGTTGAGAATACATTTATGTAATTTTTAGAGAATTATGATAATAATATAAACAATAATAACACCAAATAGCACTGTGTATTGGTATTAATACTCAGAGAAGACTAATATTTTCACAGGTTTACAGGTTGCACTTTAAGAATAGCTATCTTCTTCATCACTCTCTGGAAGCAAAAGAAGGTCCATACCCTGGGGAACATATGGAATTTGTTTTCCCAAATCAGGAAAAATGAATGACGCAGTTTTTAACTTCTTTTTAGGGGGCTGCGAACTCTTTTTTGATTTAGGGTGCTCAGAAACTGGCCATGGTTCAGGAGATTTATCAACCGAATTTGGGATATCGTGACAGTTTTCTAACAAACTTTGACTATGCACATTTTCCATTTCCATGTCAGTCTGAGGTTGATTTTCCATTTCCATGTCAGTCTGAGGTTGATTTTCCATTTCCAGGTCAGTCTGATGTTGATTTTGCACTTCCATGTTACTCTGATGTTGATTTTCCATTTCCATACCAGTATGATGTTGATTTTCCATTTCTATGTCAGTCTGAGGTTCATTTTGATTAGGTGCACTTGCGTTGTCAGCTGCTGGAACAGGTACATTTCGAAATAGTGGTACAACTTCTTCTGCATTAGACGAACTTGCATTACTTATAGACGCACTTGCAGCTTGAGACGAAGCTTGTTGCGAAGTACCTCCTGCTAGTATTTTGGTTGCAAGTGTGAGAGTGGATGAGTAAAACTCATTCAGTATTTTGATGATCACAGGGCTATAATAATAGTATTACAAATATCATCATCGCAATGAATTTGCTGATTTTTCACCTAAAAACGGAAAACCTATACATTCAAAACTACAAATCTGACAAATACTATGTATGGTGTACAAGGCTGTATCTAATTCCATTTCGGAGGGGGCAAAATACAAAATGATGCACAATAGTGTCTTACATCGCGCAAAGCGAGAAAAATTTGAGCTATTTTAGGCCAAAATCAATCTAAAATGTATCAAATTCGCGCTACGCGCGAGTTTTTTTTAAAATTTTTTGCACCTTTTTGGTAAAATAACCTATTTTTTCCGATTTCGGGGGGGGGGGGGGCAATTGCCACCTTTGCCCCCCCTAAATA
>JAQFYB010004974.1:0-15000 GCA_034694085.1 Pogonognathellus longicornis | reverse complement strand
ATATAATTAAAACACGGTAAAAATATCGCCAATGAAAGGATAATGAGTTGGTTGATTTGCATGTTTTTGTTTTTATTTGCACTAAAATAAAAACACGTAGCAAAGTTTACATACAATTACCCATCTGTGTCGAAACGATTAAAAACAGAATGATGGAATGATAAGGTTGTTTTGATTGTGGCTTAAGTAACAATATGTATGCATTTGAATTGTGATACGATATAAATAACATTTGATACTGCATGTACAGGCTCTGCAATGCTAAATACGTAGTTTCATTCTTCTTTCAATTAATTACAAACCACGAAAATCTAATAATATAATATGGTAGGTATATGCATTGACTCTAGTATTTCATCTGCAGAGCTTCCACAGACACATAGACGAATAAAATAAAATATTCAGAAATGGGTACAATACACTACACACGTGTACAAAAGTAAACTACTACAACACATCTCATTTTCTAACAGAAAAACGCAGCGTATGTATATAATACAAATTAGTACACATTAGTATTTTAGAGGTTACAGTTAGGTATAGAGTAAATCTCTATGTTTAAATACATTTGAAAATTATGGACAGACAAGACATCAGTCGAACGAAGGTCCTTCTTAAGAATGAATTTGATAACATTGTTATTATTAATGTTGCAATAAAACAATTATAATAATCGTATGCAGTGAAAAAAAACAATTTACATCAATTACTTACTGATACAAGGAAAATATTTTATAGTTTCTCTCCTCGCAAACACATACCTACTTTTACTGTAAACATTTGATTTTTGAATCATTAATATTAATATACTTTGAATAATTACATGGATTTTACAGTAGGTATCTATACACTATGCCACATAATAATATGTATCTGTATTACACAGCAGCAATTTTAAGTGATGCTTTATAAGTACATACAGTTTTCATTTAGAACAAAATCACACTAAAAAGAACATGTACAAATACGCACAAACTCAAATCAAACAAAACAACAGACTTTCACTTCTGCAGAACGTCAGAAGTTTCTACATGATTCACTTGCGAGTTTATTTACAGTTCATTATGTTACATCATACACTAACTATAGCACACTTATACAATAATATTTGGATATGGTTTACTCAGTTAAGGACTTAAAACTAGTTGAATAATATTGCATCTACTTTACAGGTAGCTAATAGTTCATGGCACTACACAATAACTTTAGTTATTATTTATTACACAACATTTATTTTGATACTGGAACGTATATTATGACATTGACATGACAGTAACATATTTTTGTTTTACAAGTATAAAAGATTCTTTTACTATGTACCTATAATACACGCTTAAGTTTAAATGTCTAGGTATATACATAAGTAATATGCATACAATGTCCTTAAGCAACTCACACCATTTCTCATTTCTACATAATATTCTATGTATACATGTACAAAATTTTGTTGTGTGATATTGAGCACTTATCGTTGGAACTTCATTTTAAGGTTTCCGAAAAGTCTTAAATGATCATCATGCTGTCAGTTTTGTAAAGTAATACTAAACTTCACAAACTTAATTGAAACATATTATCTAACAGATATAACCATTTTCTTTTAAATTAAGCTACACTGATGTCTGTTAACGTAGTTAATCAACCTGAGCATTGATTGAGAAGTATATACACATTTTTTCTTTGTTACATCGAAAACACCGAATTATAAAAACCAGGGTATTATTATTGGTAATACAAACACTTTATTATATCCTAATGTTACTACTATATATTCACTATTTTCTAATATAAGTACTGTTTCAGTATAAAAATGTACGCTTTGTCCGAATAGGATTTACCTAATTAATAATAAGGATTTCACATTTGTTGTGATGTGATCAACTTTTGTAGTTTGATAATAATTGGTACGCTAATTAAATATTGCGGGAGTCAGGACGGGAACACGAAAATGTACATTTAAGAATTATATTCAAGGTAATGAAGTAGTATAATGCAGTACATGTGTCCATATATAATGTAATTAGCATACAATTATTAATATAGGATTAAGAATGATGAATGTAAAACGTAACCTACGAATCTACCTACTTAATTTACTATGTATCGTTGTGTCATGGAAATTTTAACTCGCTCACGTACGATGTTTTTCTTTTGGAACTGTTGACATTATTTGCGGTTGATGTTCCAACGTCGACTCGGTGAGACTGCTGGGATTCCAATGAATGGTGATTGGACATGAAGCTTGGTTGGTTTTGTGGGAGCGAAGTGCTGCGACTTCGTTCGTTCTTACTACTAGGATTATGACTACTGCTACTAATATTATTATTATTACTGCTGCTAGTGCTATTATTATTGTGGTTAGTACTTAGGGTAAGTGTATTGGTATTAATGGAGCGACGAGGTTGATGTTGGATGACAATTGCTTCTTCGTCGTCGCTTAAGTATCCTTCGTTGTTGTAAAGTTCCTTTACATGGCTCATTTTGCCTGGAGCTGAGCGCTTGTTTTTCTTGGACAAGCTGGATTCACTGGATTCATCCTCTCCGGATGTGCCGATGCCCAAATCTCTCTCTAAACTGTTGCGGGATGGGGGAGTGGTTGCTTTGTTGCATTTAAGTCCATTAACTCGAGGAATCACAGCTCCGCTGTTTACAAACTGGCCTCCTTGAAGAGTAAGAGAAGTTGGATATCCGCCACGTCGAAGTTTGTCGCTAGGTCCTATACAAAGGAAAATTTCCTAGTTGAAACTTCGTATGTACATGTACAATGTAAATTTTAGTATCTTCTTCAATATACAAATATTGGTGATGAAGTTTTTAGTTTGTGTTTCTTCGAATTGTCAAATATTTAATTAAAACAAACCTTGACCTAGTTTGGGATCCAATCCAGCGGGGGTAACAACAAACGAGTACGGCACGACTTTATCTTTTCTTCTATCATCTGGAACAATTTCCAGCGAATTTTCGTTGGAGCACAATTTTTTGCATGATCCAGGTCCAAACAAAGATAGCAGAACAGGAAGGAGAAGAAGACCATGCATGGCGGCAATGAAAATCACAAGGAAGATGACTTTGAAGAATGTAATAAATATATACGAAGGAGCAACCAGGAGAGCCACAACTCCCAAAATAGTTGAAATGGCTCCTTGTACAATAGGGAGACCCAAAGAGTACAAACATTGTTTCACTCTTTCTTCAGGTGTGTCCACTTTAGCAGCAATGTACGCATAGGAAATATGAGCAGAAAAATCCACAGAGAAACCAATACACATAATTAAGTTCATCATGGAAATAGCATCCAAATTCACACCCCAGAGGGACATAAAACCAACCACTCCTGCTTCGATCGAGACAATTGAAAACGCAACCCACAAGGAACACAAAGGATTAGGAATGAAAATCAATGAGACTCCCATCATAATTATTGCTGCAATCGTCACACACTGAATCGAAGTCTGTCGTATAAGCAGAAATTGGTCGAAAAACACAAAGAAAGGATGGAAAACTGTCACATTTAATCCTGGTTGAGTTTTGGCGATGTCTCTCAAATACTCCGCCATGTCTCTCTCCATATTCGAATTCGAAATGTTCACTGATTGAATAATAAATCGGGATGCAATAATCTTCGAGTAGTCTTCGTTGAATTTCACATCTTCAGAGAATGCACTAGAAGGATTTAAGTAGTATTCTCGTAGCGTATCGATGAATTCCATTTCAGATGTTATATTAAATTCGAAAAGGCCTTCAGAACGGTTCACATATCCGAGGAAAGCACGAAGCCATGATTCAGTATAAATGGAACCTCCAATGAACACAGAGTTTTCAAATTGAGTCATCATATTTTCTACTTTGTTTTGTATCGTCGCATTTGAGTAATCAAGTTCTCCCGTTATTACAACCTAGAAAGCAAATTTCCATTAAAATTTTCAACATTTTATGTTCGGGGTACTTTTATTTATTTAGCATTTTCAATAAAACCATTCTAATTTAGCTTTAAAGCCTACATTCCATCAACATACCTGTATTCGATACGGATAATCCCTGAAATACATGTCTTCTGTGTCAAAAAATGTGGCTGCATATGAATCATATCTTGTTAGTTTCCTCCTTTCAAGTCCCTCCTGTATTTTGGTTATTCCCCAAAACGACACGCCAAGGTAGGCGACGAACATTGCAATGACGATGATCTTAACAGGAGTCAAATTGAGAAAGGCACCCCAGTAGTCCCGGAAGAAAACCATGACACCATGGTCTGGATTGTCTTTTGGATTATATGGGTCATCAGGGTCGATTCCACCAGAGCACCATAATTTGTAACAAAACGGCATGCCCACTACAAATTCCAACCCAATAACCATTTATCAGAACCCAGACACTCACTCGAACTTACATGAATGCATTTACATATAACCTGTTAACTTAGGCAAAGCAATGGACGAGTCTCATCCTCACACGCACATACATAACACAAAACCTTTTTCCTACTACAACTTCATACTAACTATCTTCCTAATAATCTTCTTCACCCATCTCCAAAACCCTAAAACACATTACTTATACACCTGTCCTCACTCACTACCATAAAAGTATATGCTGCAGAGTCTACAGTGTAAAACACCTTTGGATCTACTACTAGTAAGAATTGCAAGAATTATGCTAATCAGAAAAAATCATATAATCTCAAGAGCATCTCATAACACTCATAATGCATTAGGACTTAGGACAAGTTAGTAACGAAACAAATCATATCACTAACTGTTTCTTTGCGTTCAACTCGTTACACCATACTAAAGCATAAAAGTAGTAAATATATGTCAATTATGTTATTCGTCTATATACCTACGTGAACGGGTAGTCTACCTACCTACTACCTACTACCTGAGAGTCGTCTCAATCATGTCTAGCAGTTTTCGTTTACCTTTTCTAGCTAAACATCGGGTCGGGCAAATAAACCAAACAACTATCTGCCAAATTTCTGATGCTACAAACTACATAATATAATAGCACGTTCATTACTATATACCTTGTATAGAATTATTGCTATCACTAAATCATACATACATTTGATATGAATATCACAAAATCACAACTGTGAAAGACTGACTATAGAGTAAGTACTTACACAACCAGCACTTAATCGTATCCTTTACCTTTGTAAATTGTAAACCCTATGAGTAGACTTATATTATTGTATTTGATGTAGTATGTTGCAGTTGGGTGTTGCGAAACTAGCATTCAAGAGCTCTTCGACTTACAACTCGATTCTGTACAACAACCCTTTAGTTCAATTGCACAAGGTACACATTTTATGCACATGGAAAACAGAAGGTACGTAAAACAGCTCGCTCTGCGCTGACCGTAGCCACACATACGCTTAAAGTTTTGTCTTATGCTCTTACAAGTTGTATTGGTACTTGAGTATATTCTAGCAAATGGAAATTGGACAGAGGCCAAAGGCTTGATAAGTATACACACATTATATTATATACACAATACACATTTGCTTATAATATCTGTGTACAACCTTAGAAGTTACGTCAACAATTATCAACGGCAAGTACGATAGAGTATTATAATACATTATACAATTAAACCACACTTCTAGTAATAACATAAAGTATTGGCCTGGCTAATAAATGGGCAAGTCAGGCGTAAGCACGTTTTGTTATAGAGACACAAACTTAAATGTACAGTTAGTTACTTTAGGTAACAAACAACACACAGTCGTAGTGATCTATTGACCGACTGTAGTTTTTCTTATCTAAACTGCATTGTAAATACAAAGACTACCCAAAGTTTTTTCACTAGTTAAAACTGGGAAGCGATTAATAAAAAATTGACTTGAATTAAGACACTGCCTTTATGTACTACACTTAGAGTAGTGTGTATAAAATATACTTTATGTATGTATGTACATTATGCATGTAACAAGTCCTTATCTATCAAATTGTTCAATGTTCACACTTAATACAGGTATTAAGCTACGTATCATATACAGTAAAAAATGAATTATTGGTATTTTAGATTAATTTCTGATACGCTGAATTCCTTTACAATGAAATATCCGTGTACTTGTGCACATACTACATACAAATTCTTTTACTAATATTTTATACGAGAATAAAGTTGATACCTATGCATGCCAACATACAGTGTACATGCATTGTGTATCAGTAGCTTTACGTATATATAAACTAAACTTGTTACACTGAAAAAAATTAGAAATTGTCATTATCTTCCGTGCAGAGAAGGGAAAATCAATAAGTTCTTCTTTTGGTTGATTCAGTACATAGATTGTGTATCTCTCTCACTTGTGAGTTTACAGTAGCCTCGATAATAAATAAAATTCGCATTCACTGTGTAAGAAATTACATCCGGCTTCTTTGAGAGTTGTTCTCAGAATACACTATCATCATCACCATCACACAATGAACATTAACGATGGCCAAAAGGGAAAATCGCCGTGCAGTTCTGCAGGTGTTTTCTTTTCCTGGCTGTGCCACGCATGAGTTGCTCTCGGCATCAGCCGTTTCATTCATACATTTCGTACGCATCTTCTGTCCCATTGTTCATTCCTTAAATCTTCTGATCTCCTTAGAGAGTACAAGTTATTTGTGTTTACGACAATTCCTTACATGTATACCACTAATACACCTTCTCCATGTAGTAAGGTGTTTTAAAGCGATCAGGCTACACAAAGCATTATTTCTCTAAATTTTTACGTTTGTAAATAATTGACATTTGTTTTCTAGTAGAATCTGTCAATTCTAAGGAAAATGTTTTTCAAATAATCTGAAAAATGAAAATGGGTTTTTGAATCCTACCAGTTTTTGATTTAGGAGTAGTTTTGACCCAACATAACATAGCATGGCGATTGTCCTTTTCATGGTATCCACTCCAAGCTATAGCCCCTCCAAAGAAGAAAATGTGCCACAGGTAAGTGGCTACGACGGCAGCTCCAGAATAAATGGAAAATATTTGGACACATGGAAACGGGGTGAGAACTCCTACCCAAAACGACAGCATGTCTGTGATGGATGTAATGGTAATGGACACAGCGGCTTCGGCATAAGTCTCTCCCATTCTTTTAGGTACTGGGTCATGAGGTGACGTTCTTCGCCAGGAGGCCAACATCACAAACGTGTCATCGATTCCGATTCCTACAATCAAACAAAAGAATAACATTTTAATTAGCAAGTTAGCAAGTACATAGCCAATACACACATTCTTATAATTACATTCAATATTTTAAATAGAAATCTATAGATTACTGTTACCAAATTATGTATCTTAATAATAATGGTATGCAAAATATGTACCTGCCTACATATGTGATACATCTACTCAAAATAAAGTCCCCACTCCAATAGTCACATATTATGTTTTGTTTGCTACAGAAGTACCCACATTAATATTAGTATTATCTGTATGTATGTATACTCTGTTTAATACACAGAATATAAATTTGCATTGGATTATAGCTAGAGGAGAAATTTCTCCTTCGTTAGGTTCTAATTTCTAAATTTAGCCTCGTCTCGTCCTTTTTGTCTTGTCTATCGACATCGACACAGAATATAATGGAATTGCTATTGGTTAGGTAAACAAAGAACGTTTCAGTGTCTAAGAAATTAGGACCTTTGATTATCGACTTTAATTACTCCTATACCAGTCAGCTTGAGATGACATGAATTTGAGCTTAGTGTTTAGTTTGCTATCGGAACATATGTACATATAGGTACAGCAAGAAGATTCCAAGTAAACTTCACTGTTCCAATAATATGCTCGTTTCTATTTGGTTTGCTAAGGATTAAATAGGTCTGTAATAATAATGCCTTGTACATGTGTTAGAAGGTTTAGTTGCTATTGTCATAAACACTTAGGTAGTTTGGAGGAACACAGAGATTTCCATTAGACAAATTAGATGAAATCGCATTACAACCACCTGCCACTATTTTTCGTCCAAGAGTATGACGAGTTTTTACGATGCCGACCATATCATGGCCGCATAATGTGTCTCCATCTTCTCTGTAACTCAATTGCAAAGTTTGCAAACCACGATTCGAGAGAAAAGATGAAATAAAACCGCTTTGCCATATGGTGAATCTTGTTGTTTAAGTCAAAAATGAGGAACTCTTACTTGAAATTAAATGACGAAGATAATGCACAGAGATTTCTACTGGTGAAGACATTTGCAATGCTCCATAGCAGTTGTAAATCTACACTTTTATGTGTAAACTTACTTTGACGTGAATGCGGACACAGGTTGTACCGCAAATGAAATACTTTCCGTTGCTCGTAAATACATTCAAACCATAATAAAAGGGAGCACTGGCTGTTTGCAAAACCAGAGTTCAAAAACGATACAAACTGCTAACAAGGTAAAAAATCATGGTGGTAAATATTGGCCACCAATACGTATACATATGTAAATACACTTTCCAATTTTAATAGCGGTGCAGTTATGAATACATCATTCATGAATAATCCTCACTTTTCAAATTATTTTTCCCTATTTGTTATAATGTTTGTAAATAATGTGACTACTTTAAAGTGATTTGCAGAATATGCCAAGCTTTTCACTCACTCATTCATGCTTTTCATACAAAAATACAACCCAACCAGAGCTCACATGATTCATGATTTCATCCCATAATAAGGCACATTGTGGAAGTGCCATTCGTATTACAATACAAAAGTAGGTACCTAATTAAACACATTTTCCTATAATGCACCATTTCCGAATCGTAAAATTATAAATTGCTACTTAAAAGATACTAGCACTTCCTACAAATGTATCTAAGTGCATTATTATATTATTAAGTTGAATAAGCTCTAGAAATGCATGCATAATAGTTAATAAAATTATTAATACAATATAGAAATATTACCACCCACAGCTATGTATCAAGTAGCTTGTGAAGAAGATATAAAATAATAACAATGACCACTTAAGTATATGCATAAAGCACAAATAATACAAGCAAAAATCTACGGTTTTTCTCAATTATTCTCATAATACTAGAACTAATTGCATCACGTTTCATTTCCTGATTTCTTATGCAGAAGTCATAAAACTATTGTGAGTGTACTACTACAATATATCACTTTCAGAAGCTTATTATTATAATACATTCATTAATTTAGCACTTGTTGGTGGTGGGTTGGATTGTCATTAGTCATTCATTACTCTTATCTGCTAATTCCGTCTTGTCTAACAACAGCCTTGGGAATGTCGGAATGTGCAAAACACATTATCTGTCAAAGGTTATGGATCATTGATCTTAAGCCACACAATGTACACACATAAAAATACCTATGCACATTTCCACACGCACTATTACAAGTACAACTACTCTATTCCTTGTTACAACTTCTGCGATGTAAACACTGGTGTGTGTAATCCAGAAATTTGCAATAACAATACAATAGGTCGTGACGAAAAGAAGAAACTCTTTTTACTTCTCCGTTCATCGCTCTTTACGTATATTGTACTTTGCTACATAACGTAGTAAAGCGTGTGTGAAAAGAAATCAGGCGTAGTGGCCTTCACACTACATTAACAGCTTCTACATTATACCATCCATGCATCGCATTGTTACAGTAAACGTATACTCTTTGTGCTTTAATGTAATGTCACAGTATCTATCAGTATTATCTGCCAAGATTCTCACACTAAGAATCTCGCAATGTTTACTTGCTAGTAAATATATGTACAAATAGTAAATATCTTTGTGAGTATTATCTTATCATCCTACACTCATACCTTGTCATTATATGTTTGTTTTTTGTTGTCATTGCCTTCGCAGCAAAACTAACAAGAATTACTGTCTATACACCTTCTTCATTATAATACTTTACATTAACTATGTAGGTACTACTGCCCTTATTTTACGAATAATGTGAATGAGTTATGTTATGTGAAGCTGTCAACGCAAATAGATTTATTTCCATGTAAGGTAAATGAAGTGCGTCTGTCACTTTGTCATATGGATTCTTTGAAAAACATGTGCTTGAGTTCGTTATTAAATTATCAACCGTAAGTGCGCTACGTATTATCTTTTTCAAGATAAAGGAACGTCAAGTTGTCATTAAAAACCTTTCAGTAGAATCTTCTTCTTGCCTTGACATCGTAAATCCCCTCAAGTACTACTTAATACATCATCTCGTAAGAATCGTAATAACAGTTTAAACTGACATGAATGTTTTATGAATAAAATGAAATATAGGTATTATTTTATGTTTGTCTATGCTCATTTGGGGAAAACGATCTTTCAACACATGCACTGTATCAAAATTCCACAAAAAATGAAACAATGATCCTTTTGTCTTTGTACATGAAGGTTGCGCTTAACTTACGTAATTACATTTTTAACATTCGTATTTAAATACATAATACAGAAAACACGAGTATGTAAGTATATTTTACAATGTAACATGACTTAATTATTTATGCAAGAATCTTACAGCAATATTTCCGAAAAGGAAGGGTCATTGATACAGGCAAGTTGCCTATCTCTTTTGCTACATGGGTTGGGTATGTAATAAGTATATACATGTTACTGTATACATGAATAGGCATAATAGATTACACTGTAGCTACAGGCACATACTGAAATTATTTAGTGACATACACATTCGAAGTACCTGCATTTATACAATTATAATGCATTCACTAAGCCAGGCGAAAAAAATGATACACTCAGATCAAACGATCAAAGCAGTGTAGTGCAAAGTGGCTGGAAGATTATTATAACTTTTACATCTTGTCTGTCATTTTGCATGCAGAAATACTATTATTAGAACTACTAATAAATATTATACTGTTTACATTACCCTACATGTTTACCTACATTTTCCATACACTAAAATATTAGAAGCAAGGTTCTGGACTGCAGTATTCATTAATAAGTAATTAGTTTTTTTAAAGTAATTGTGAACAATTGACAGTCATATTTAAGTGGAATTAAAAAATGCTGTGCCAAATTCTATGGATTTAGGTCTACAATAAGTATGTTTTGTTACATCCTTTCTTTTCGTATTGAGTACATACATGTGTGTTTAATTAACACCTAGCCCATATCGATATCGTTTTGCCCTATATATCAAATTACAGATAGTGTTAAATTACAAGTATTCACATGCAAACAAATTTGATACAGTTTGATATTGTTGACTCAGTAAACAATTTTAATTAGCGTGATTGTACTCTGTATGTTAGTAAGAGTAAGGGTAGCGTTCTATACAGATGCATGTACAAACAACTATCGAATTTCCATGACATGGTATGGTGTGAGTGTGTGAGATAAAGGAAAAAACGCGAAAATCTTTGCCTGCATGCAGCGAATATAAAAATACAAAAACTCGCTTCTGTTAAAACTGTAGTACAAGGTAATAGGTGGAGATGAAAAATGAAGTAAAATTGCTGTCATTAATAATGTCATAAAATGAGAGATTCTGTAATGGTGAACTGGCAATCATAAACTAAGAATCCCTTTCATTCAATTCTATGAAAACTTTCACTGTGCAAGGAATACAGTCTCACAAAAAGTTATTATTTAGGTCCTTGTAATTTTCCATATTAGTCAAAATTTCGTGCGATCAAAAAAATTGTGAGAACTGTAAAATGATAGTATCACAGTTATGACAGATCACCAAACACATAAGTGCGTCATCCTTTTATTATTCGGCTACACCATTCATTCTCTAAAATTATATGAGAAAAACGGAAAATTCACGTTCGCATAAACAAAATTAATGACTTTTGTCACGTACTCAAAAGAGTGGCTATGAGAAGATTAAATATATTCATTATGTATTTAAAATATGTTCATAAACGTATGTACATATACCTAGGTGCTTTGGCACAACTCAAACTGTTTGTGTACACCAATTCCGCAGAATTCTAATCTTCTAATGTTGGAATACACCTTTGCACCTTCTTGAATGATTGGTCATCGTAACTTTCACTTTTCATTGATTCAGAACCCTTCGTGACACTCCAATAACAGCAATCTGTTGCATAGTCACTCACCAAACGCTACTTATTTAATGGATTAATATCCTATTCGTTGTATCTTCACCAAATTGTTTAATGTCATTTCTTCGGCGAAGCTTAACACTATTATTCCGCGTATTAACTTCCCAAATGAATACAACTTTTTCAGCCAGAGTTGTGCAAGGTGTAATAAATGTAAAGGTGTATCCAAGTACACAATTATTGGCAGTGGAAATTTAATACTTAAGACAACTTTACAACCATAGCAGTCTATCGTCTAATGAAAATGAAATTCCATTGATAAAATTAGAAATTACGTTTAACTGTTAATAAACCTTCCAATTTGGTAGTCTTGAAACTGAAATCATTTCAAAACAACTTTGATAGCATGTACCTAAGGAAGTATACTGATTTAACTAAATATTGCCTCCTGTACATACCTATACCTAACCTATTATAAATGTACGATCTTAACAAAAAAAATATTAACACATGCAACCCTTAATACTAATACGCATCAACTTCTTAATGATCTTAAGCCATAAATCTAATTTTACGCTTACTATATTTGATATTAGCTCCTTGAGGCAGTTATTAACATAAATACTGCTTTCATAATTAAAGGAATACTAGCAACAATGCTTCTCCCTTTTCTAAATACAAATGTCCTCAAATCTGTGTTTAATTATGCATACCTAATTAAATTTATTTATTCCAAGTAATTAGATGAGCATAGCAAAATAATTTCATGTCATTAGAATGGTCAATAAAGAAAACAAACGCTAAGGTCAGCAGCTTAGAGTTTAAAAAAACTTGTGTTCATTTGATTCGCACATGTATTGTATATTTATTAGATTGTCATGTGCAAAGTAAAGAATTCGCATATTGTTTACATTTGTAACAGTCCAGAGTTCACTTTAGAGATAGGTAGAATATGTATTGTATCTATTATGTGTCACTTCCTTTCAAATAATTATTTGCAATTCTATGCTGCTGTGCAACAGACATGTGTGGTTGTACATTCACAAGACTCAGAGCAAAGCACTTTATTTGTTAGGTCAATTAAGGAGGTATGTTGGGTGTTTGTGTCGGAACTTGAGTACAGAGTAATGGACAAGAAGCAAAGCTGAAAACCTGATGTGATAAGTGATTATTATTATGATGTATCACTAAGAAGTACATGTCCGTAGGTACAGAGCATCTGGTTTTATTACAGAGTATTGTACGAGTATACATATAGAATAGAAACACAGAGTAGACATAGTATAGTAATTTAAGATAATTCTACATCTACATCTACCTACATGAAACCTGATCTGATGCACCACTTATTCCTCTCGATCTCATCAAATCATTTTAACCTCCTTTTACATCTTCATGGCACATATCTCTTCATTCTGCCATTTTTCGACTTAATACAACCAACTTTATTACTACCAACAATAATTCTCCCTTGTGCTTCTATCTGTACTACACATACTCTCTGCATGAGACTTCTCATATTGTATATTGTAAACCTAAAGGACACGAAATAAATCAATCACTCATTCAATTTGATCTTATAAGGTGTAATAAACGAAGATAAACTTCCTTTGATCGCTGCACATTAATTTCAAGCCGCCTTTAGTATAAAGTAACAACAACACAACGGTAGTGCTATTTTTGTTTACCGAGTTTGCAGATCCGTACATACAGAGAATGTTTTTCATTAAAAAGCATTGTAAGTCATTAAAAGATTTAAAACATTAAATGAAGAACAGGTTGGGTTCTATTGTAATGTAAGCACTCATTGAGGAGGACAAGGCAGGCTGCTTTCAGTTTCTAAATATTAATCCAAAGCAATCAAACTATTTGTATACACACACTCAGTCACTACATTCACTACTCCCTTTGATGCTCTCAATCTCAAATCTCATCGCTTACTGATTTTTCCCGATATTTATCTTTATCTTTGTACTGTGCTTTATTATTACAATATACTTTCACAGCCTCTGTTTAAGAAGTTTCTTATCTCAATTCTCAGACTCAGACTGACTGATCCCATTGGATTATCTGACTTCTCTTATTTAATCGGAGCTTCAAAATATTTGTAGTTGCCCTTAATCTTATCTCAATAGGCCATTGCTCTTTATCCACAATGTTACATGTTTATTTATGTATTTTTCCATAATCGCAGCAAATAACACTTTATGTAAAAATATGATGAACATGCGATCCTATTCTGGTAATGTAAATAACGAAATCCCCCATTATACAGATAGTCAGCACACAGTAAACAAGTGTTGTGAATAAATAATCCCATCATCTCATGATCTTGCACCTTCAGATATATGCACCTACTGTGACCACCTATGTCCCACATAGTACTACTACGTAAATACACTCTCTACATATTTATATCTATGCGTACTCATTCCACTAATTCTGTAAACACAAAATGGAATATACACACTGCACACTAGGGAAAGTTCAAAATAAATCTTTACGAGAGATAGATAAACACTAAAAGCAAACTCTCAACCAATCCCTCTTTTACATTACACGGCATACGTTATAAATGCAGATAATAAATGCACAAATATTACATGCGGATACGCATGAGTTTAAAAGTTTCAGTTTAATACAAAATATATACCTAGTTACTTATATGGGAACATGCGTTCCTTTGTTCTACTATACGACTACTCTATCTTTGAGACATAATGATGTATCGCTTTGTTATGTATGCAATGTTTGAACACACATTGTATATATAGGCTGGCTATTTTTAGTGTACAATGAATATTCTAGTTTCATTTACTTAACCCTATGTGTTAAAAAGAGTTTCCATTTATAACGTAAATAATTAACTAACTTGGTGTATATTACCGTATAGCTACCTACTACATGTAGGTAGCTATTCTACATTTTCAATTCTAAGTGCAAATTCTTTAATAAATGCTTATACTATTTGATGAATAGTACAACCCGCAGGTTGTATGCTGCGTGTTGTCTTGTATGAATGTAATAAA
>JAQFYB010004973.1:0-15002 GCA_034694085.1 Pogonognathellus longicornis | reverse complement strand
CAAAATTAAATCATTCAAAGCCTTGATTTAATATTGGGTACTTTTCCTCCAAATATAGGAGCAGTTAATTCACAGCCCTTAATTATTCGTCCTTATCAAAAAAATTGTATAAATGTCTTTTCAATGACATAACTGCATCAACAATATAAATGCAAATGCAAAGACATGATTACATTACAACCGTCAGCCTGTACCCAGAAGTTCATTAAAATAATTCCAGGCATAAAGACAAATGTTTCAGGCTATTATCTATTTATTACTAGCTTTTTCTAATTTGTTAGGTACAGTAAGTCTGTAGTTCTGTAGGTACACGTCGTATTCACAATACTTTTTCGCTGATTGACAGAACTCTAATAACACTAACGCTATAGCTATGCATGCAATGATAATGTAGTTAGTGTATACATAGTATACCTCAATGATAGCTAAAATTACAATTATGAAAATTAACTATGTGTACAACATGCAGATACCTAAATAGAAATATGCTATTATGGCTAACTGTATTACATAACAAATTCATTTAAGTTTGTAGATCGATGTATAGTATATGGGACGTTTTTGTCCGGGCTAGTCAATTCATACTACATACATACTCAAATACTCACTAGTAGTACTTATAATAATTATCAACATACGATTCATTGTTACAGCATAATCAATACTATACTGGCCAAAATGGTTGGGCAACTCAAAATGCGTAAGTGTAACTCAGCCCGACTTATGATTTTGTTTGTGTTTTTTATTGAACTTTTGGATTATAAAGTCTCATCAGAAACGTTGGCTTCCTATGCCTCAAGATATCCAAATAGAAAAAATAAAGTTAGGACTGCAGGTTAGTAATTCTGTATTCACATTTATATAAAGAACCGGGAAAACATCCTGAAAATATGGCTACCAATTAATTGTATTAATTTGTAGAAGATTTTGATGATATAATGCATTCATCAATATCAAGAACCAATTCAAAATATCGATTGGGTTCCAATACCAAGTCTCAAGGTGAGGAACGTATACACGTCAGTTTTGATTGGCAGAGTGACACTAAAGATAAATGTCAAATGCAGTAATTGATTTTTTATTGCCTTGCATGTTAGTTTCTTCGGACGCGAGATATTGGTTTAAAGAAGGACAAGGTCGCTTACAGAATCAGTTAAAAATTAAAGACAAAATCGAAAAACAAGCCAAAAATGTTATCATGTTCATGGGCGACGGAATGAGTTCTGCTACAGTGACCGCTGCCAGAATATTTAAAGGACAACTAGAAGGATCCATTTATGGTGGAGAAGAATCCGAACTACATTTCGAAAGTTTTCCACATGTGGCTTTATCAAAAGTATAATAATATATGATTCATATGATATCATGCCCGAGATAATTACACATTTGGGAATATATTCTTGATTCTTGTTTCTTCTATATCACCAGACATTTTGTGTCGATGGCCAAGTAGCTGATTCAGCATGCTCGGCAACAGCCTACTTAAGTGGTACTAAGGGAAATATACAAACTATTGGCTTAAATCCGAATGTACTTTATAGAGACTGTCGAGGTCAAATGAACACCACAAATCAAGCAAAGAGCATACTTGCATGGGCTCAGGTATTCAAGTCATAAATTTTCATAGCCCTACTCCTAATATCCCATGAGTGCATTTTTATCTTCGTTGCATTTTCAATTTGTCCATTAACAATAGGCAGCTGGTAAATCCACTGGAATTGTCACCACAACAAGAATTACACACGCTAGTCCCGCAGGTATAGTACATACATACACGCAAGAACAAAACATTTACCAGCCAATTCATGTTGTACATTCCTGGCCATAATAAATGTACATTTTTATGTATTTGACAGGTACATACAGTCACGCTGCAGACAGAACATGGGAGAGCGACAAGAAAATAAAAGATCATGGAATAGATTCCGAATTTTGTGATGATATTGCGGAACAATTAATTCTTGGAAAAGTTGGCAGTAGAATTAATGTAAGTAGCTGTAAATAAGTAGACCGAATGAATTACATAGCGTAAATATAAATGCTGTAGTATAATATGAAGACAATTAGTATATGATTAATTATAATAATGCCTACTTTTCTAAAGGTTATTCTTGGAGGTGGACGTAGGGAATTTACACCCACTACATATTATGACATAGAAACTAAGCAGCCTGGAAGAAGACGTGACGGGAAAAATCTACTAAAGACGTGGCAAAACTCTAAGCCCAAAGATACTTCAAAATTTGTTTGGAATAGAGAGACACTTCTTGATGTTGACCCTGTACAAACAGATCATTTACTTGGTAAATTCTAATTAATTTGGACTATTATGACTTAGGAAAGCTATAGTTCAAATTTTCTGATAGAGAATAATATTCTGTCTCACAATTGCAGGACTTTTTAGCTACGATCATATGGACTTTGTTACTGATGCTGATCCCAACTTGGAACCCACTCTATCAGAAATGACCAAAGTGGCTATTGAAATTTTAAGTAGAAATCCTAATGGGTACTTTTTGTTCGTGGAAGGTTTGTCATAAGTCATGTCATGTTTAGGTGAAAAAATTATTTCTAGGTATTACCATCAAAGGTTTTTTGTTAACAAACTCCTTTAACACGTTATTATTTAGGAGGAAGAATTGATCATGCTCATCATGGAACGAAAGCACAAAAGGCATTAGTGGAGACATTATCTTTGGACTTGGCTGTCGAGACAGCCTCAAGATTGACGTCAGTATCTGATACAACAACAGTTGTCACAGCAGATCATTCACACACAATGACAATAAGTGGCTATCCAAAACGTGGAAATCCAATTTTAGGTTTCGCTGGATATTCGGAGGATGACGAATTGCCCTACAGCACACTGAGTTATGCTAATGGACCCGGGTTTAAAATCCCCGATGAACAGGGATTCAGATATGACATGAGTAATGACAATCTTGGTAGGTTGCACAATATCTCAACTTACTATTGCCATCAGAATTACAAATTAGGTAGTTCTATTCCGAGTATTGTTACCTGACTAAATGGCTAATGCGATGTTTTTGCTCACACGTGTACGCTATTTTTAGTGAGTCCAGACTATAGGCAAATGACGGGTTTTCATATGGAATCCGAAACTCATGGAGGAGAGGATGTAATCATTTATTCAAAAGGGCCATTTTCTCATCTCCTATCTGGAGTTCAACAGCAAAGTTATATTCCTCACGTATTGGGCTATGCTGCCTGCATGGGTAAATACTAAAATAAAAAACAGTTTCCAGCAATTATTACGTCATCAACATTAACATATAGGCCCTAATAAAACATAGAGTCCTTATAGAGTCTAGATATCTAATGTCAAATGTAACCTTTTGTTCTTGACAGGGCCTGGATTGCATTTTTGTGACAACAAGAACCAGCAGAACTAATGGAAAAATGCTTAAAATTCTAATATTGTTTAAATGTATATTCACATGTCAGATTTACGGGTTATTTAGATGTAAGTAATAATGGGGTTAGTTCTGTAATTGAGGAATTTCTAAAAAAAATCTATAGGTATGCGTAAAAAATCATATGTAAAAAATCTACCTATGCATTTCAATTTTGATCGTTTACTGGTGCAAGAAATTATTTCCAACTTCTATTAATCTTCGGTGATGGTTTAAATTGAAATAAAATCGCTGAGGGCTCTTCATTGAATACCTATACAGGCCTGTTGGGTACTTCACAATGAATTATAAATTAAGATTTCGAAACAGAGTGCTTGGGAATAATATGAATTTTAACGATGATCTTACATAGATGTGTGTGCAATATACTAATAAAACAATAAAGGTTTGAAAAAATTACCTTGTACCTATACTGAATTGATATTATTCTGCTCTCATTGTCAGTGCTGTGTATATATGTCGAGATGTGGTCCTAATAATAAGATTAATATTTGTTTTTTACATAGAAAACAGATTTATTCCATATTTACAATGCCAATAAATGACAAAATTACTTAACCCATCGAAACAATGATTTAAAGATTATGTTTACACCTATATCGCTAAATTGATGTTTGTCACGTTTACCGAAGGCCATAACCCAATCAAATTCGTGTAATCGATTGTTGCTAATAACTGAAGTGCAGATATGTGTGGGTGACATACTCAGATAACATTGCAATTTCCGGAATCATTTCCGTTTCTGAAACACAGCAGGCATATCTTAACATTGGACATTATTGTTATGTTTCCTTTACATAGCCTTATTTACATTCGTGCACAGTAGATATCAATAATATCAAATAAGTCAATGTCCAAGGGCATTCGTGAAGAAAATTGGATTTGACAGATTATGATTTCCATGTGGCATAGCTCATAATAAAGTTCATGACTAACGTTTGTATACTTTAGTTGTATTGTGTGTCTCAAGTAGCCAGCTTCAATTTCTGCAAAAATTGCTTTAGATGTCAGACTGTCAGAAGAGCAAAGAAAAAAAGTTAGCTATAATGACCGGCAATTCCCAGTGGGCTAAAAAGATAGCAGAAAATCAAAATCATTGGACTTCAAATGCCGATAGCATCAGTAATGGAATTAAAAAATCTGTCTGGAGACCGCCGAGATTCAGTGGAAGATTTAAATTTCAAAAATCCAGAATCGGATTGCTTGGAAATTCTTTAATGGACCCGATAAAAATTCAAATTCAATATCCTACTTTTGGATATCAGTTCAGCGAATATTGCCAGAGCACGTCTCTTCATGGATTCAGATACATCACTGAGAGAAAACGTTCTTTGTGTGAAAGGTATGTATTAAAAAATCTCAATAGTTCTTGATCTCATGTTATCTTTATGACACCTAAATCGTAAATATTATATACCTAAAGGTAAATATGATAGTAAACCCAGGCATAAAAATGTGTGCCCTGTCCACCTATATTGTGTAGTGAAATGACTTTACTGCAAAACACATTTAAAGTAACGGATATGCATGAGAAATATCACGTTTGATTGACACTATGTATCAGGGTATGAGTAAACGTTTAGACCGTATGAAGTTAGTGGAGTGTTTGAGTAATTCGACTTTATTATTTCTTTTTAAGTACAATATTTTTTTCAATGTAATGATAAATTTATGTTTATTATGGTTCATCGTTCATCACTAGCTCAGTCCGTTTTATAGGAAAAATATATTAGTAATAAGTTTAAAAAACTGTTATTTTAAAAAAAATTATATCGTTTACCCAAATAAGAATTTTTGAATTTTACATGTGGGTAATGTAAGACAATTCTGGTGTAGCCATATTGAAAGTTTCGTAATTAATGTTCTTAGTTAATTAATATTAATTAATTTTCTTTTATAAATTTTCTTTCGTATGTAATACGCATATGCTTTGCAAAGGTAGCTATAGCCTTTCTTTTCTAATTTATCGTTACCAAGTTCTAATCTCTGTAAGAAAGAATACACAAATATGTACATAACATAAAACAGTTGTGAGTTGCATGCTATTTATATTTGGAGGAAACCCTGTGTCTATGTACCATAATGCACTTTATTGACCATGATATGAATGTATACTCTACGCTGTTAGTCTCCAATCTCCATATCTTTTGTACGCCTACATTTATGACATCTTTATTACATCCGCGCGGTGTTCACTTTACAGGCTTTAAGTGGTGCCTTCTGAATTGCCTAGTATCGAAAGCATTTTATTAGGCTAAAAAGTTCATGATAACGATCGACCTGGTTGACTTGATGTAGCAAATTACTTTAGCACGATTAATTCATGTTTGTATTTGCTTGATTCAAATAATATTAAAGTTAATTGTACGTTAACAACGGCCCGTTAGCTCAGTTGGTTAGAGCGTCGTGCTAATAACGCGAAGGTCGCGGGTTCGATCCCCTCACGGGCCACAAAAATCTTTTTTGCTGCTTTAAGTCCATGTCTGAATGTTACCTACAAACTAAAATTGCATGTAATTATTTTTTCCCAAGAGTTTTCTGGATTTGTTGCTGTCTTTTTGGAATTACTGGTGCAGCATACTTGATGAGTAAAATTTGGCAAAGATGGGCCAGTAACCCTGTCATTACTTCAGTCGCTACTACAAATTTACCAGTATCCGATGTTCTTTTCCCAGCCGTAACTATCTGCACTGTTAACAAAGCCGTTAATGAGAAACTTATAATTCAGGGATGTAGGTACAAGTAAGTGTATAAATCAATAAAAAAATAAAAAAAATAAAAATTTGTAAAATACTAAGCTATAAAAATGTTTATATTATAAGTTTAGCAAAGTGTCTTCATATAATATTTCTATTACGATTCTAGTAAAACGTTTTCTCAAATGCGATCTATAATCAGTGCATTAGTGGACTCCAAATCTGAAAACAACGATCATGTCAAGAATGCAAATAATTATGTCACACCGTCAGTTGCTTTACGATATTTACGATTAGTTGCACCTAAATGTGATGACTATTTATTACGATGTCATTGGAATAGCAAAAAACAGAAACCCTGTAGTTTAATATTCAAGATGGTTTTGACAGATACAGGCTATTGCTGCACATTCAACTCGATACAATCAAAAAGTATACGTATAGACGATGGGTAGGTTTAAAAAAATCCTATACATACAATCATTTGTATCTTTTGTTGGATCATTATAAATTACAAGCACTATGTACTAGATAATAATGATTTATTGTGTTATTATAATGTGACAACAATATAAAATATGCAGTTCAACAAACAAAGAAGTAATGGAGCAAGAAGCGGAGTACGATATTATGCAAAAGGCAGTATGGTCTTATGTAGATGCACATGGGAAGCCAGCCGAAGAAAATGTCAACACTACCCTGCTACCAGAAGATTCAGCAACTTGTTTACGGTACAGTTGAGCTTAGTCGTATTCGTATCTGTATGCAAAAAATGACTTCATGTGTAAATGCAATTTGTAATTTAAATTAACTAGCTGACATTTTTCATGTAGTGTGTACAGTGACGAATTGTTTCCTGGTATTTGTGCTCATTTGAAGAAATGTAGAGCAAATCCTAAGTCTTGTGATTTAGGGGCAAGTCGTAATACTTCAACTGAATCTCCTCCTCTGGAAATACCAACTCACACAAATTCTGGTGAGGCGATGAATGAAACTGTGCCAGAGTTGCTCAAAGCACCGGGAGCAGGCAGAAGTCGGGGACTTAATCTCATGACAGAGTATACAAATCATTTTATACTTACAGTAAATATGCATAAACACTATGCACCTAATGCCAGATTTATTTGAAAACAACCGTTTTACATTTTTCAGTACTTTGCGGTGCGATACAGTTCCAACGGATTCATTTAAGGGTCTTCGAGTAAAAACGCAACCATTTTGAATAATCACGGGTACAATTTGACTGCATTAAATTCTTAAATGACAATTATTATTTTTAATGCTTAGGTATACGTTCATGGTGTGGATGAGTTTCCGGCTGTAGGCGAAAGAGGATTTCTTGTCGGTCCAGGCATGGAAACCCAAGGTTTGAATTTGTCATATAGTGGATGTGATTACACTATGGCGCACGGCCGTATCCAGAAATCAATTTCGGGGAGGGCAAAATGCACAAAAAAGAGATTATTTTGCGCTTTCAGGCCAAAGCAACCGTTTTTTGGGATTTCGGGGGAGGCAATTGCCCGTTTGCCCACCCCCTGAATACGGGCATGCTATGGTGGATTACACTTTAGTACAAAAATATTTACTGTGTAGTTTCTTTTAAAGTTATATGTATGTAGCCCTGGTCCGAACACATGAAATGATTTTTCGACTGCAAATGTACTATCTGTTAGGAACTTTGTTAATTTTAGTTGGTGTAACCGCAGTGGATACATACAGTGTTGAAGCATTGCGAATGTTTCAACCCGAAAATAGAGGTTGTTTTTTCACCGATGAACGTCCTCTTCAATATCACAAAAATTATAGTCGATCTGCATGCGTCGTAGAATGTGAAACAACATATGTCCAGGTAGCACTCATTATGATATTTTCTTCCGTATTAGAAAGTCAAAGATCAATGTCAACTTTTATGCATAACATGATGATTTCCATTTCATTTCATAGCAAAATTGTGAATGCGTTCCCTACTACAATCCTGGTTTGTAAATACCAATCATATAAATAATAATTAAACATTATACCTGCTAAAAATTTAAGTATTTGTAATTTGTTGAGTACATAGGAAACTATTCTATTTGTGAGAAGGACAAGATGATCTCATGTGTACCAAAGTATATCGGTAAAATCAAACTTATTTTCAGTTCCTTTATACATCTACATTATTTTTCTCTTGTTACTTTTTAATACAAACTGAGGCAAAGATAACATAACGGATAACATAATTCTTAAGTAGACATAAGGAGTACTTAGTTTCTTTACACTCGTTGATCTTTGATTTTAACTAACACTATAAAAGTTTAGTCAAAGTCTTACTAGTAATGTGTTGAGTTATGAGTTTGCTGATGCAGAGAGCTACTTTTTTGATAAGTTAAAGTTACCTATTACATGTTTCAATTAAATATATTGTTTTGTACTAAATTAATTCGTAGATGAGATTCAGAAAAAGCAGCGAATTACCAACGATGTTAAGCAACCAGGTGAATTTATATTTTCGCATACTGCAAAAATAGCGGAACAAATTATATAATATATATCCTATACACCTATACACGCAACACGCATTGGCATTCAGCAGTATTGAAGCAATAATATTAGTAGGTCTTGTACATATTATGTAGTAACGTACACCTTGTAGCCCATGAAATGAAATACTTTCACCCATATTCAGTAGTACATCATCATCATCTTCTTTAGTAGTACCTACTGCTTGAAAATTTGCATTGCCAATACTAGAAACTAATCCATTACGATTATGTATCCTGTATAATTTCTTGGTATATTAAACGCTGTATTGTATCACCTGAATTTTTATGCCATTACTGAGTGACTATAGTTGAGGAGTTGATGGATATTTATTCATTAAGTTCCGTAATCTGTAGCAGGAAAGACGATGTTTCAATTCAAAAGAAAAGATCTAGCTCAGCAAAAAAGTTGTACAGAAGAATGCCTGCCGGCTTGCAATGAAACATTTTACAACATTGTTGTAACAGCCGCAGATTTTCCAAACCAACCACATCCAAATATGACAAAGTCTCTGCGGGAAGCTATCGAAGATGGATATTCATTCCTCAATGAAATCAAATACGTCAGGTACGAAACAATACGGAAATAAACCATAAGTTATAAAGTTATGTGCGTGCTCCAATTGTGATGATAAAATCAGTACTTTTTGTTAATTGAATCCTGAACGACTACCACAGGCATGTATGCCCATAAGTATCGTACCTATTAATACACCTATGAATATGCGACTCCAGCATTATGTAAAAGTATCACACACGAGTGGAATAATGTACCTATAACACACGCACTAAATTAATTTGTCATGTTTTTAATCATGAAAGCCAAAATCAGAAGTTACATGTAAATTTGTGTAACCTCTATAGATACGACAACTTGATACTATGTACTAAATACTTGATGTGACAGTGACAAGTATTTAGTAATTAGTGGTAATCATAACTACATTTTTCTTGTGTCTTTTGAATAGCGGAAGTATTAGTCTGCTTCGTGTGTATTTTCGTGAGCCATCCATCATGCAGTACAAACGGGACGAGTTGTTTACTTGGGAAGACTTTGTCTGTAAGATAAATGAGCAATAATGCCTAAGTATTTTATGTCCTTCACTAAAGGTGCATTGAATTAACTTTTGTATTTTGTCGTTTGCAGCCAACATGGGAGGTGTCATGGGTTTATGTCTTGGGTTCTCATTACTCAGTCTCATTGAAGTAATTTACTTTTTTACTTTGAGACTTTGCATGGACAGAAGACGATACTTGAGAGAATTGCAGAAAAACAGCATGATTTTGGAACCACCGGTTTTCAGAATCAAAATATAAAATTCCCATGGACAGCAAGAAAAATACGGAAAACTCAACTCAATATATATACATATACCTAAATATATATAGGAACATATATTCATATAATATGGGAATCTCATTTGCCAATTAATGAACTTAGTTAAAGTGAAAATTAAGGTGTACATAACATGTATTGTTAATTAGCTCGGCATTTATCAGTCAGCATGTATGTACCATTTGATTAAAAAACAATCTCTTCATTCTTCTAATGCGCATATAGATAGACACAAAGAGTAGTCAATCTGCCATACTCAAACAATGAAAATGTTATGCAATCATTTGTAAAAGTAGATATTATGTCATTGAATGACTCGATTTTGGTCCTTCAAATTGTAACTTGTTGGTTACTGATCGAGTAGATTTCAATTAGTAGGTCCTAATTCACCTGAAAATTGTAAACATTATTGCTATTTGTTCCATCGATTAAAATAACCTGTATATTTTCCAAACGAAACTCCATTTGTTGCATAAAGAACTTAAATTAATTTTGTCAACAGCAATTCACGAACTTGAGCTAGGTATTAAGTATGTATTATGTTCTCGTAATTTTTCATGAATTACGAATTTGCAATCGCATATTTGTTTACTAAAAGCATTTTATTTGTTAAATGAGTCTTGTATTATAATAACATTTAATTTAGAGTATGGAGATGATAATGATGTGATAATAATATGGTTATTATGTAGTTATTACTAGAGTGAAGTATAGTGCAATTGTCAAAATGGGCACAGAAAAGGTCACTCTTTTTGTTTTGTTGCTTTATGAATAATAACAGCAAAATATTTCTGATTCTGGCAATTTAATGTACTTCTTTACCCGGTTTACCAAATAAGTAACAGGAGCACAAAGCATAATATTTTATTGAGTCATTTTTAAGAAATTCCACCCAGGTATGTAATAAATCTCACTATCTCACTGATACATGTATCTAATTATTTTTCATATCATTCATACTGCTAAGTGGTAAACAATTAATAAACGAGTGCATATACATCAATAACATTATTTATAGACTGGGCATGACACTTTTCCTATACTTTAAGATGCATTATGGTAAAAATTTCATTTACTTTATTGTCATTACTCATTACTTTAGTGCGAGTAATTTCCTTTTCTAATGCTGCTGATATTCTGAGTCGTATGCTTTGCTGACAATGAGAGTTTTTGCTGCATTTCCAAAAATGTGCATATACCTAAAAATTATCATGTGAAAAAGCAGGTTTAGTCAAATGAGACAATGAGAACTTAAACACGTTATACTCATGGTCACACAGTAAACATGGTTTAGAGTGCACAAAAATGAAATATCATCCCACACTGTTTCAAGGTCAAACTCTATGCTGGAACATAATGGACTGTAATACCAACCAACTACCAACTAACCGAATGTTAATATTACATAATGCACGAATAGTTTCTATATCTTGCCGTTCTGATATGCTTATGTAATAATTATAGCCAAACTAGATATGAAGTAGTTAGTGACGTAAGGTTGAAAGGTTCTAGAAAGCTTTTCTGATGTTTTTACTTGATTGACAATGATTGGGCAGCAATTTACTGTGTGAGAATTAGTTGTGCTTTTGGTATAATATAATGTATGATTGTGCAGAAGGAATTGGAACGTAACTTGTTACACTCGACACAGAACAGAACCCAAACAAATATTTGCGTTAGTTGCGATTGCGACTTGAGTCCAAACTTCCAAACCTAAGTAAGTAACAATCCATTTTATTTTACATTGTTTTTAACATTAATGCATAGTAATTATGAGCATTTCACTTATGGATCACTAATTTGATCCTTTACCGATAGAGAATTGCCGGACTGTATAATTAAGGTTAGTGTGTGTTAGAAATCAATTTGTATAATTGATTTTGTAGTGTCATTATTATGTCATCATTATCATTACTGCACTGAAGCGAGCTAAAGTAGACATAACCACATGAGGTGTACATAAAGAAGGTTAAGGTTGGTATCATAGCCGTATTCAGGCGGCGGGCAAGGGGGCAATTGCCTCCCCCTTTTTTAATCTTTGGGTATTTTGCCCTCCCCAAAATATATTTTGCCCTCCCTGAAATCGATTTTTGGATACGGCCGTGGTTGGTATATTACTATATACATACAACAAAATAAACAGATAGTCTCAAATCTCAATCACCACTTCACTTCACTTGTTGCGTATTATATAATAGTGATTCGCTACTGACAGTAGTACAATCGTGCAGATAATTATTCCCAGTATCTACTTGCAACGAACTTAATAAAAGTGTCAGTCCTAACGAAATACATACATCAGTCATTTAATAACTTTTGACTTTAGACAAGCAAGAGAGTCGTGTCGTGTACAAGACAAAAATTAAGATGCAGGCCAGAAAGATAACGCTGGGCAAGAGATTTGAGGGTGCACCCAAACTATCCGATTTCAAAATAGAGGAAGAAACAATCAATCCAAACATTCAAGATGGAGGTAACTCATTAATTACTAATTTATCATTTAACTAACACTGAAATATGTATAACATATATGTACATATGACATAACTTTAAGCATTAAAGTATTTAGGCATCTCAAAAACTTGTACCAAGATATGAAGGCCATTGGCGGATCTACATAGGGGGTTCAACCCCCCCCCCATGTTAAATTTCAATTTACACTACATAACTGGGCTTTAATTCAGAAAAAGTTGGTTGCTTACCATAAAAGTGCAAAATATCGAATAAAAATTCGCTCTGCGCGCGATAGTTATGCATTTTGTGTTGATTTTGGCTCATCGCGCTACGTGTTTTACATTTATTTGCATATAATATTTGCATTTTTCCGTCCTCGAAATCGATTTCTGTATGTAGTCTTGCTAGAAAATCTTTGAAAATATTCGATCCGATAACTGATTTGAACGAAACCCCCTAGATCCGTCAATAATGAAGGCGAATAACATATACTTTTTCTTCTGGACATCTGAATAACTAATCCTTAATATTTCTAGAGATTATATGCGAAGCTGAATGGCTTACTGTCGATCCATACATGAGAGGGTTTGCAAATCGACTTCCAATTGGCCAAACCATGGTGGGAGGACAAGTTGCAAGGTATAGATTTTTTCGGACAAATTATTTTACATTTAAGTTTTACCTTTATATTTTACAGCATTTTTGAAATGTATATACTATAAGAAACGGTTATGATTGGACAGAGTCATAAAATCCAAAAATCCTGAGTTTCCAGAAGGTACTCAAGTAGTTGGAAATTTCGGGTGGAGAGATTTGACACTTTTCAAACCTGGTCCAGCCGGAAAGAGAGGTCCAGATTCCATTTACAAGTTACCCAATATGAGAGGTCTTCCAGATTCATATGCTCTTGGTTCCGTTGGAATGCCCGGGTATTACCCCAAAACAGAAATATTTCATTACTTTATAAGCATTTAGTATATTACACTATTTTAACTTTTCAAACTCCAATCTACAGAAATACAGCTTATTTTGGTCTTCTTCGTTTATGCGATCCTAAACCCGGAGATGTTCTTGTTGTTTCTGCTGCCGCTGGTGCTGTCGGAAGCATTGTAGGTCAAATTGGCAAAATCAAAGGTGAGATTGCCTTCATATGCACAATACAACAATAAAATATTGTGTATTAGCTATATATACACATAGGTATTAAATATTATACATATTATTACACCTTGAAAATATTGACAGGTTGTACTGTTTTGGGTTTTGCTGGAACTGATGACAAATTACAATGGATGAAAAATGAGCTGGGATTTGATCATGTATTCAATTACAAGACAGTTGACTTAGACGAAACCTTCAAAAAGTATGCTCCAAATGGTATTGACTGCTATTTTGATAATGTTGGAGGAGATTTCACTTACCAAGTCATGCGAAACATGAAATTATTTGGTCGCATTGCCCTTTGTGGAGCCATCACAGTCTACAACAATGATCCATCAAAGCCAAACTTGGGTACGCAAATCAAAATTAACACAAATATATACAGTAATGAACTATAAAGTTTTTCCATAAAAATCATGGTATAAATTTCATATTTGTATTACAGTTCCTTTCGACTATTCAACCATGATTTACAATCAAGTAAAAATGGAAGGTTTCATGGTGTATAGGTGGAAAAATGAATGGTTTGAGGGACTTAACCAGGTCCGAGATTGGATTAAAGAGGTAAGCCTCAGTTTTTCTGCGCCTAAATACTAAATATACACACGTGTACATCTGTAATTAATTCCTCCTAAAACATAATGATTGATTTACTGTGGAGCAATATTTTACAACAATCATTTGTGTTTACAGGGGAAAATTAAAGTTCAAGAAACCGTTGTGGATGGATTTGAGAACATGCCACAAGCATTTATTGATCTCCTGGCAGGGAAAAACACAGGAAAGATGATCATCAAAGTATAATTGTATTAACTACTTACTTTTTTGAGATCTATATCTCAATGTCTGAATAAAATTAATTTCCAATTACTAAACTATTGGGTTATACAGATCTAGATTCATCTAGCTATTTATGTCTGGGTAATTATTTAGTTTAATTAATATGCATTTTTTATGGCTCTTACTTTGCTTATAATGCTTTGGTTATAATGCTAAAACAGATACTACTTAGGTAGGTATGCAACTTTCTAAACGAAACCATCTACAATAGAACCTATATCTACAGAATAAATCTCTTTGCCCCATTTCATAAGTTGCATCATAGCAGAATTGTTGCTGTTTGCATTAAAGTTCATTACTTCATACCACTACATACTAGGTATTAGTTAGTTTATTAAGTATGTACATCCTAATTAATTATATAACGGCTTGCAGTGTTTTACATGTGCTTGTATGGAACGATGATTAGCTGGATTATTTACTTTGTTGGTTGGTTGTATGCCAAAAAATATTATTGCAGTTGCGAAAGCTACAATATGTAAGCGGGTAAGTAAGCAATAAGCAAAGCAACAGTCTAAACAAAATTGCGTACCTAATTTATACATGCATGCATATTTAA
>JAQFYB010004972.1:0-15005 GCA_034694085.1 Pogonognathellus longicornis | reverse complement strand
AAAGTAATTTTAGTCTACCGGGGGATGAACAAGGATATTTATATAGTTGATTTTTATAGAGCGCATAATGTTTTGTACAGGGTGGATTAAAATTTGACGAAAATATTTAGACTTTCTCCAACGATTTCATATATTTTTCATCAATAAATGAAGACATTTTTTGTACTTTTTTGTACTTGTCTTAAAAAATGTCCATTTTTTATTCACCCATTGAATAGGATATTACAACTCTGTGTTAAACGTAAATTAAAAATTACTAATCAAATGATATTGATTTCTACACAGATAAATGATAATACATTCCCGAATGTGATTCCATTGCTTACTGGGTTGACTGTGAGCGAGCTGAAGAAACTTTGTTGGCACAAAAGTTCTGCCTACTTTGATGGTTGTCCTTTTATATGGAAAAATTACTCGGACGCTGGTTACCACACTTTGTTTGGCGAGGACTCGGTATGGATGGGAACTTTTAATTACGAGAAAAAAGGATTTTGGTTGCCACCGACAGATTATTACATTCATCCGTTGACTTACTTAATGGCTAAGAAGATTGGACATGAATCTTGGGGCAATGCCAAATTGTGTTATGGACCTCGTCTAGGTTTCGAAGTTTTGCTTGAATACATTGTTAAGACTTCTGTACGATTTCAGAGCACAAAGCAGTTGTACTTTGAGTATATATGGGCCAATTCACTTTTCCACGATTATCTAAATAATCCTAAAATCGGAGATAAACTTTTGTACATGACTATAGAGTTTCTAAATAGAAATAAATTTTTGAACAATACTGCTTTAGTCATTTTAAGTGACCATGGTCTGCGTTGGGGAGCAATACGAAACACGTACCAGGGAAAGTTAGAGGAGAGGATGCCCCTCGTGTACTTTGTACTGCCTCCATGGTTTCGACAAAAGTATTCTAGAGCTGTGACAAATATGAGGAAGAATGCGTTTAGGTTAACAACCCCATTCGACGTGCACGAAACACTTAAAGATTTTCTCCATTTGGCCAAATTAGAAAGTACAAGTAAGGAATTCAGTGGAAAACTAAGCAGGGGCATCAGTCTGTTTTCACCCATTCCTTTAAATAGAACTTGCCCAGTTGCCGGCATTGAAGAGCACTGGTGTGTTTGTAATGCGATGCAAATTATTCCGAAAAATAGCTCTCTAGTCGAAAATGCTGCCAAGTTTATTATTCAGAGCATTAATAGTTTATTACGAAAGTATCCAGAGTGTGCCAAATTGACGTTGCTTAAAGTCAACGAGGCTATGAAAAAAGTTCATACGGATTTCGTAGATCCGTTTGCAGCGGAATCTAAAACTCTACTAAAAGAAGCCACCGTGAGCAGTACAAGTAGTCGTAGTAGTAGTAAAAGTCGTCGTAAAAATATTTATTATGCTAATATGAAGACTGATGAGAATAAATCTCGTGGTGGTAATGGTAATTCTAGTCATAACAAAAGCTCTGATTCAGTTAGCGGTGATAAAAACAAGACTAGAAGAATTCATCTACAAATTACTCTCGTTGCCAATCCTAGTGATGCTGTGTTTGAAGCGACGGTAAGTGGAAGTCAGGTTGCGGGAGATGAAAAAGAGATTGAGGTAGGTAATGGTAATGGTGATAATGTTAGCAACAATGAATATCTACGCAAGTGGAAGCTGTCGGGTGAAATTAGTCGCATTAATTTGTATGGTTCGCAAAGTTATTGTATAAATGATCGTTTCGTTGAAAGATTTTGCTACTGCAGGCAACATCCTCCATCCACCACATCTCAGACTCTGGGCTTAGTGTAAACTTAACCATCAAGTCCTCGGAAAGTAAAATACACATAGTTTAGTGCATTACAAAACATTCACTACTTTCGCCGGATTTCACAGTCTGTGTGAAAGCGTGCCAAAAAGTAAACTTGTATATATTTGTATGACTATGTAGTATAGAGTGTAAACATAGCAAAAACACAAAATGTAAGCATACACACACGTACATACTTTTTAGAACGCTTACTTCCTTCTTAATTTATATTTAGGGAATTATACCTTCTCAATGTGTATGCTTACAAAGCAATACTCAATGTTGCATTGCTACATATTTGTTACAATTACACACATGACAATTATGCAATGTAGCTAAACTGCAATTATGCTACAATTAAGACTAATTAATTATACCACTTACTATTAAAAATCAATAGTAGTATTATTAGTAGTAGTATTGTATATTTTCTAGTATCTAATGTTCAAAGTTTATGTTTTTTAATACCTAATAAATAAATTAATGAGTTTCAATGAATGTTACAATAAAATTTATTAATTGCATGTAATCATGAAGGTATTGATTATCTACCAAACTAGTTATTTACCAGCCGGTAAATAGTGTCCAAAACTACAATTTTACTAAACGAATAACACCCATTGGGATACAGAGCATGGATAATTGAATAGCTGCGTGAATATAAAAAATATTGTTTTTATGCACAAGCCTCATGTAGCTTCAATGGTATTACGCTACTAAAATTATATTCTGCGTTCTATTGACCTTCCAGCAAAAAACGCTGAAAGTTCCCCATGTATTTCGGTTTTTAGGGTCTTCATGAGTTTTTGAGAAGATGCCTGTACCTCCACACCCGGCGGCTGTGTCATGTGCGGCATGCCGAATAGGTAAATGTAACAAAGTGTAATGGAGTCATGGAGAGATCGACGCGAAACGGTGACACTGTGCACGGATCTGGAACGGAATTCGCAAAGTTATATCTGACTTGCGCAATCAACTTATAGAATCCTTTGTCTTCCTCCAGGGAATCCTCAGTAGTGTTTTGATTGGGTCCGTATTCCGTCATAAAATATTATTCTGTTGTATACTGGCTTGGTTTCCCACTTTTATTTGAATGCTGGAACAGTATGGAATGGAACGTAACGTAAGTTGCAATCACTTTTGACTTTTTGATCAAAAATATTTTATTTCAGAATTCAGAATCTCTTCTCTTGGCTGGACCATCTCTTCCGTCATTCTCAGTAAAAGGTAAGTGTCGGGAATCAAGAGTATTATTATTAGCTATTTATTTTAGTCTTTTTCATCATTTCGTCAGTAAAGGTTGAAGGTCAAAGATACTTGATTTCCCAGCTTAAGCGAAATCGAAGATTATTCTCCAGTAACATCCAGTGTCCAACATCAGCATTATCATAATTTTAATTTGGTATATAACACTGAATGTCAATTTAAACTTTTCAGGATTTTTAATGTTACGTAAATGTGAAATGTCCTTTCTCTTCACCCTTTGATATCTAAGTGTCCAGTCAGGCACTTGACATTTAGGAATGACAAACACCAACGATTGTGAGATACAGAGTTGATGTAATTTTTTGTTGATTGTCAAGTGTCATTATGTATTTTGAAGAGCCAAATAGTAATGGTAAGAAGTTGTTACGATAAATAATCAATAATATATTTAATATTTCTTATCTTAGTATAATGTCTAATGTGGTTGAATTATATATAATCTGTAATGTTGAATGTAACGATATTTATAGATTATTTATATAATTCATTTGTTTTATGAAAGCTGATGATGGCGTCCCACAAGAATTGTGGCAGGAAGCGTGCTGGATTGTAATTAATGCGTACTTTGACGAGAAAGGCCTTGTGAGACAACAGCTAGATTCTTTCGACGAATTTATTCAAATGTCAATGCAGCGAATCGTAGAAGACAGTCGACATATTACATTGACAGAAGAAATACAGCACACTACTTTAGATCGAGAAACACCGGTACATAGTTGTGGCAAAGGATAATGAAATATTAAGACTACCTAGTGATATTTTAGTTACTTGAGATTTTTTTAAATTAGATGAGATGCAACATAGAGTTCCAACAAATCTATCTCTCTAAGCCAACCCACTGGGAGAAAGATGGGGCCCCAGCTGCGATGATGCCAAATGAAGCTCGTTTGCGTAATCTGACATACTCAGCACCCCTTTATGTGGACATCTCGAAAACAATTACAAGGGGTGACGAAGTGACTGAAGTAATGCATGAAAAAGCATTTGTAGGGAAAATACCTATAATGATCCGATCTTCTTACTGCATTTTGAATGGTCTGACTGATCGTGATATCACTGAATTACGAGAATGTACCCTCGATCCTGGTGGTTACTTTATAATTAACGGCATCGAAAAGGTAAGTACTTCATCGCAAGTTGCAGTTAACAGTGCAATAAACTAATAGATTTTTGAACCACCAGTCATTCAGCATGAAACGAACATTAACTTGAATATAATTTGTTTAGGTACTGATTGCCCAAGAAAGGTTAGCGACAAACACGGTGTTCGTTTATGCTGTGAAAGATTCCAAATACGCCTATAGGTGTGAAATACGCTCGATGATAGAAAACTGTACTAGACCTGTGAGCACATTCTGTGTTAATATGATGTCCAAAGGTGGAAAAGTCTTGAAAATGTCAACTGTTGGACAGCGGATTGTCACAATTTTACCATATATTAGGCAGGAAATACCCGTTGTGATACTTTTTCGAGCTCTTGGCTTTGTTTCTGATCGTGAAATCATGGAACATATCATGTACGACACAGACGATGGTGAGATGGTAGAAATGATCAAGGCTTCGTTTGATGAAGCGTTCGTAATTCAAGAAACTGACGTAGCATTGAATTTTATCGGTAATTCAAATGGTTGTATATTAGTATATATGCATACTTAGTAAGCATAATACATGCTAACATTAGTATGTATTATGCTAGTAAAACAAATAGTATGTTGATTTAAGACCATGTAACTCATAAGAGAAGGTTAATTGCGATATTTTTTACTTTAATAAGGTGCACGTGGGGCAAAGCCAGATGTTCCAAAGATTAAGCGTATAAAATATGCCAAAGAAGTCCTTCAAAAGGAATTATTGCCACATGTTGGCATTTTTCAATTTAGTGAAACGAAAAAGGCATATTTTTTGGGATACATGGTAAACTTAAACATTTTTTTAATGTTGATATCAGAGGTTATAAGTTCATATTGTAATACGAGGAAATATTAATGGCATGGTCCATTGGGAATATGATATGATGCATGAGCCTGGCGTTATATTATAAGAATCAGAAAGCTAAACGCAGTTTGATAATGGCATTTTATAATTTTCATAATTTTTTGAGGTACTAATTATTACTCTGTCAGGTCCATCGTTTACTTTTGGCTGCCCTTGGTCGAAGAGAGTTAGACGACAGAGATCACTACGGTAATAAACGATTGGATCTTGCCGGACCTTTACTAGCTTTCCTTTTCAGAGGAATGTTTAGAACGTTATGCAAAGAAATTAAAGTGTATGCTCAAAGGTTTGTTGATCGTGGGAAAGACTTCAATATGGGACTTGCTATTAAGACTCGCACACTAACATATGGGATGAAATATTCACTAGCTACTGGAAATTGGTCTAATCAAAGACAGTCACATGCTGCAAGAACTGGTGTATCGCAAGTAAGTCTAAATTGCGATTACGTATGCGATCTATTTGTACATTATTTTAATAAAATGTTGATGTTGTACATCAAGTTAGACTAATATTTTTGTGGTCAACTAGGTTTTAAACAGACTTACTTATGTTTCAACTCTGTCGCACTTGAGACGAATAAATAGTCCTGTTGGTCGCGACGGAAAAATTGCAAAACCTCGACAACTTCATAATACTTTGTGGGGTCAGATTGTTTTACTTTTCATTTTTTAGACGAGAAAATTATATATTGGTTTGAGCATTTTAATGTTGTATTTTATTGCTTAATTTTTGTTAGGAATGATTTGTCCTGCGGAGACGCCTGAGGGTCAAGCTGTTGGCTTGGTAAAAAATTTAGCAATGATGGCATACATTTCTGTAGGGTCTCAAACATCACCTATTTTAGAGTTTCTGGAAGAGTGGTCCATGGAAAACCTTGAAGAAATTGTTCCATCAGCTATGAAAGAGTAATAAACCGAGTAGAGTCTTTATCATATCATCACTTTGAAAATATAATATATATTATATTAACTTTATTTAAAATATTCATCCAGTCTCTGCAAAATTTTCGTAAATGGTTGCTGGGTTGGCGTCCACCGAGACCCGGAGAGTTTGATGTTTACTTTACGAACGTTGAGAAGGCAGATGGACATCATTGTAGCGGAAGTATCCCTAGTCAGAGACATTCGAGATAAAGAAATTCGCATTTTTACTGACGCAGGTCGTATCAGTCGCCCGCTTCTTGTTGTGACGAAAGGCAACTTGCAGCTAAAGGGAAAACATGTACATCAGTTAAAAAATAGTGACACCCTAGAATTTGGGTAAGAATTATTTCAAATTATTTTAATATTTTTTATTAGATTTTTTATTATCAGTTCATATGAGTTCACAAGATACTACAAACACATTACTACTCCATAACGTGTTTGTGGACATTATTTTGGGTTGGGTTTAGATGGAATGATTTGGTATCGAATGGAATAGTGGAATATATTGACGTCATGGAAGAAGAGACTACAATGATAGCCATGTTTCCTTCAGATCTTGTATGTGAAGACGACAGCTTCTACTGTAACACTTACACACATTGTGAAATTCATCCTGCAATGATATTAAGCGTATGCGCTTCTATAATCCCTTTTCCAGATCACAATCAGTCCCCTCGTAACACTTACCAGGTAGCTCTTGTTTAGTTTTATTTAATTTACTTACAATTAGTAAGCCTCTACTTATTTAACGTGTAACTAAAATTGTTATAATTTATGGGTTAAAGAGTGCTATGGGAAAACAAGCAATGGGAGTCTACATATCTAACTATAATATACGTATGGACACATTAGCTCATGTATTATATTACCCGCAAAAGCCGCTTGTTACCACTAGATCCATGGATTATTTGCGTTTTCGAGATTTACCAGCAGGGATTAACACTATAGTAGCAATTGCGTGTTATACTGGTTACAATCAAGAAGATTCTATAATAATGAATGCCTCTGCTGTTGATCGGGGATTATTCCGATCCTTGTTTTTTAGATCTTACCAAGATAGTGAAGCGAAGAGTGTTAAACAGGTATACATATTATTACATATCATTAATTTAATTACAATTAATTGGAAACTGAAAAAGATTTAGGTATATATTTTATTCTTGTAGGTGGAAACTTTTGAAATTCCAGACCCCACTACATGCCTAAACATGAGGCATGCCGTTTACCACAAATTAGATTCAGATGGAATTGTATCCCCTGGTGTGCGAGTATCTGCTGATGACGTTATCATAGGTATCAATGTTTTAATGATGCAAATCTATGCTACTAACAATTAAATACAATTAGATATCATTGGGCTGCCATTAATTCCGTAGGTAAAACTGTCAGTTTGCCTGAAATTGAAGACGATTTAAATGAGTTCAGCACAGGAAAAACAAAGAGGGATGCTTCAACATACCTCAGATGTAATGAAACTGGAATCGTAGATCAAGTCATGTTGACCACGGATACTGATGGAAACAAATTTTGTAAAATAAGAGTGAGGTCAATTCGAATTCCGCAAATTGGTGACAAATTTGCCTCTCGTCACGGTCAAAAAGGAACTTGTGGAATGCAGTATCATCAAGAGGTGTACTTCTGACATTTTAAATATAAACTGCAATCTTATTTTTGGCTATCTTATGCTGAATTTACTTAACTAAAACTTATTGTTACATGTTAGTCAAGACACCGCCGATGACATCATTTAGGTATACATATTATGATTGCATGATGTTATTGGAATGAAATTATAATGTATTTCGTAGGATATGCCCTTTACTGCCGAAGGAATGACTCCCGATGTCATCATTAATCCTCACGCTATTCCATCTCGAATGACCATTGGGCATTTGATTGAGTGTCTTCAAGGCAAGATTTCTGCAAACAAAGGAGAAATCGGAGACGCAACTCCATTTTCGGAAGCCGTAAATGTTCAAAAAATTGCCAAGCTTCTGGGAGAGTATGGTTACAACGAACACGGAAATGAATTGTTCTACAATGGATTCACGGGACGAAAAATTAGTTCTCCCATATTTTTTGGTCCTACCTATTATCAGGTTGGCAATTAAATATTTTCCTCTTTAGTAATAATTATTTGCATGACATTTTATGCATTTTTTTATCCAACACATTTATAATGACAATACGATATTATGTAGTAACTAGTAAACTTGTTGTTTTTAGAAATTGAAACACATGGTTGACGACAAAATACATTCACGATCTCGTGGTCCTGTCCAGATCTTAACTCGCCAGCCAGTGATGGGTAGATCAAGGTACTAGCAATTTTAAAAATATAAGTTCAGAGTTGGATAAAAAACGGAACGAGCTTTAGAACCAAGCATTAGACCTATTGAGTATAAATTCCATTTTGTTTTTTATCCGACTACCATATAACCAGAATTTAAGATTCATTTCATTTCAGTCTTCCTTTTCATTTTTGAGTACATTGTTTTGTTCTCAAGGGGGAGGGTAATTTTGGGTGAAGGGGAATAAAAAACTATATTAGGAGGCATCCCCAAAACGGGCACAAGGTGTTATATTTTTTATGAAAAGAAACCTGTCATGAATTGTTCAACGCCTATTTATTTTAAAAACCTCCTAATATCGTTTTTTATTCCCCTTTCCCCAAAATTCACCACCCCATTGAGAACAAAACGCCGTACTCTTTTGAGTGTGTAATATTTAAATATTTTATAGGGATGGTGGCCTTCGTTTTGGAGAAATGGAACGAGATTGTCAAATAGCACATGGAGCTGCTCTGTTTCTTCGTGAGCGATTATTAGACGTAAGTATTGAATAAAATGACATTTGTTCGAATTAACTGGTTTTCATAATAATCATGGATTTTATACACTTAAAATTGTAGGTCTCTGATCCGTATGTCGTTCATGTTTGCGACAAATGTGGACTTATTGCTATTCACATGAGAAACGGATTGACCAGATGTCAAGGGTGTTCTAATCGTCTTGAAGTAAATTTTAAAAATATTGTTTATTTAATCATCTTTATTTCCTGATACTGACTTCAATGTGGTTGTAAGAGTAATAATTAATAAATAATAATATTCGTGTTCCAAAAATATTTTTGTGTTTACAGATTTCACAAATCAGGTTGCCGTATGCTGCCAAGTTGTTATTCCAAGAGCTGATGTGTATGAATATCAGTCCTCGTTTGATGGTTAAATGAAATCTATAGCGTTATTTTTTTTAGCGTTATTTTGTTTTTTGTTCTTGTCAATGTACGTTTTAAAGGTGCTATTTAATCAAATATGGAATACATGCCTTCTAATATTATTTTTTAATAATAGAAATGAAAATAGTGGTAAAAATAGTTCAGCGTAAAGACCAATGTGGGTAGTCTACCCACATTGGTAAAGACAATGTTGTGATAGGTTAATGTTTTTTTTGTTATTTAGATAAATTGACAACAATATTTATCAGTTTATTTGTTCCACAGACACAAACATGTGCTCCAATAATAATTAACTGGTATTGTATCTTATCTTATAAATAAAATCCAATAAAAATCTGTAATATCATTATTAATGGTCATGGTCCCACAAAATTAATTACGAGCATAAATAAACAAATTGTGAACCCACTGGGTGCGTAGCATGGCCTGTTTTAATCGAAGTGCTACGTGAACTTTCATCCACAATAAAATTTCCGTCTTCTACAGGGGAAAGATGTCCAGTCCCAGATGTGCTTATAGGCGTTGGTATTTTTCGTGGGCCTAGCGGATCTTTGTATCGATAAAGCTTTACTTGTTGTGAATCTGTACAATCATAAAATAAAAGAATAGAATTTTATTATTTTACATGAAATGTAATTTCGTATACTTTAAGAAACATTTGCCAACCTTTAATAACTTTTTGACGAATTAGACGCTCTTTCAATTTGCCTACAGAATCCCCGTTGAGAATGTATGTACTCGTAGACCAAAGTCCTGATCCAATTTGGGGATTGACGAGCTCCACTGGTAACTTAAATGCAGTGGTAAAAGTTATTAGTGGTTTTCCTGGTGAACATAGTTCCAGAAGCTTTTCGTCGGTGAGTCCACCTGGTTCTTCAGTAGAACGAATACAAAGCTCTTCCAACTGAAAAATGTAGAAAATTATGATTTAGGTATTTACATGTGTACTAAATGTAATACTATTTAATTGGATTATAACTAAAATTATAAGTTTTTAACCTCAAGATTGTTGGTTAAGTATTTCAAATTTTTGTTCAATACATCAATTTCGTCAAATTCACAGGTTTGCTGTAATCCTTTCTCAACCCCGATTTCCGCTACACGTTCTTTGATAGTTTGGACAAAAGGCATAACTTTCTTCTGGTACTTTTTCAAATCAGGAATTTTTACTAAGTCGGCAGCAAGCTTCTTGTTCTCAGGAACACCCTTTTTATATTCGTTTGACATGTGTGTCATCACAAGCGACTGCCATGGAGGGTACTTAGCAGCTACCCAAATTATGCCGTTGGTTGGCTTTTCGACTTTAGCAGTTCCTTGCTTTTTGCTTGCGACAGCCAAATGTGTCTTAATTCTTTGCCGAAATGAGTGGACCGCAACAAACAAGTACTCTACTGACTTCAAGAGCAAATCGTCAGGCTCAGAAATAACAGGCCAGTTAAGATCAGCATTAATACCCTGTTTAAAATAATACTTTTAAGAAACTTTGGAAAACACCAGCGCTTTGTCATCTGAATTTGTGTGTAGAATCAGATACTATACAAACCTAGACAGTAGACTCATTATAATTCAGTGATATTATGCATTGGAATGAATTTTAAATTGAATTACCTTATTAAGATAAGTGTATCGGATGTACTCCGAAACATGTGGACATATAGGATATAAAGTGATAGATTGAGCATCAATAAAAGCCATTAATTTCTTAAGGTTCATATTGTTTTCACCCCCACATAGTTCTCTGTATTTGTCTCGAGCAGTTTGCAATTCAAAAAATCCGTACTTCAAAGCATCTTTGAAAAGCATTTGTTCATAGTTTGATTCAGCCTGACGTACCAAGGATCCAGTCATTCTAATCAAATATACAGTCACAATTAATATACGTTCATCAGGACAGTAATATTGTGTTATTCATTTCATTGCCCATATTCAACAATAATTACAAATTATTAAAAGTGTACAGTACAATTTTTTCTTAACTTACTGCTCTAAATATGAATCGGCAAATTTATAAGAGTCGTTATCCACACTGGATTCATTTCGGTACAATTCTGGAGTTTCTGAGACTTGCTTTACCCACTCAATAAAGGCATACAAACGTAAAATTCCACTATCTGCGACAGTATTTGTAAAATTCGCATCTTCAACTGAGTCTCCAGCATCTGCTAGTGAAAATCTCATGCCATCCGCTCCAAATCGATCCAAAGCTTCGTAAAGCGTCATGAAGTTTCCAGTCGATTTTGCCATCTAAACGTTAGCATTAAATGCAATGGAAAATATGACACATACTATGAAAACAAGTTTCTCTGCTATTATTAGCAAAGCATTTGACTGGTATAGTACATAATAAAAAATTAACCTTTTCTGAATTAAGGAGTAAATGCCCATTTGCTCGAACGGCTCTCGGCCACCTTTCTGGCTGTTTGGGCCACATTGCAACATGGTTGTAAATAAAATAGGTAAGATGATTAGGAACCAAGTCCTTCCCAGATACTCGCAAGTCAACAGGATACCAATATTGAAATTCTCGCCTGATAGAATCAAGTTTATCCTGACTGATATTACATTTTTCAGGATATTTACTATCCGTAAAAAACAAGTAACTCCACACAGCATCGGTAAGAAGCTCTGCTCTATTTGCAAAGTAAAAAATGAGAAATTAATTACATAATTGGGTTGTAAAACCAAATATTATAAACCAAAAATCTTACTGAATTGGTCCGCCTGAGTGGTTCAATAGTTCATTTCCTTGCAGTAAATGCTTCACGGTATAAAACGCCATGTATATGGTGGAGTCAGATAGTGACTCAATAAGCCACGACGGGTCCCAAGGGAGTTTAGTACCCAAACCGTAAGTTCTAGAACAAGCGTGTTCATTCAACCAATCCAGGGTGGCCTCAAAATTTCGACGTACCTCTTCGTGGTATAAATTCATAGATTCTAACGCCTGTTTTGCCTGGTTTTTCCAATCCTTATTTCCATAATCCAAAAACCATTGGTCGCAAAGTGCAACAACGCATTCATCGGCAGACCTTAAATAAGACATTTAACAAAATAAATAAATTAAGATATGTAATTGTTTTTATCAAGGCAGGTAGATTAAATCTAAATCTACTCAGGTAAGATCACACAAATAATAATATTTGGATCTACTGGACGTTAAGAAATACATACCTAGAAATAACTTCCTTTTCCGGTTCCATGTACTTAATTCCGTTCCCAGCAGCAATTATGTCTGTTTGTATTTGTTTTTTCACCGCTTGAACCTTCATACCCTTATAATTTCCTACAAACATTTCAGATTCATAGAATCCCACTTGATACACCTTTTCTTTAGCTAAACGAAGCTTTTCTTTATCGTCAGGGCTTTTAATTTCCATTTCGTTACATACACGGACAGCAGGAAACTCGCCCAATTCAGCACTAAAACAAATTGCTACCTGAAAAGGAGAATCAATTTCTAAACTTAAAAATAAACCATTAAGATTCCAATAGTTTTGAACTTTATAAAGGTGTAATATCGAGGCTATTGGTAAAACTTACTGGTGCAAATGGTTCTACATGATTAAGGGGAATTTTGTAACGATCTCTCAAGGCTTTATTGTCGACAAGGTCCTTCCAAGCTACGTAATCATCAGGAGCTTCAGCAGGAACAGATGTAACAACTCCAGTTCCTTTGTCTTCCTTAATTGTACTCAGTGGAAACACATAAATTACTGGATAATGACTTAGTTTACTGGACACAGCACAACCAATTAATTCTGAGCCTCTGATTTCAAATATTGGTTTCACAGCATTCGAGTCAAAAAAATTTTGATATGCCATATTTCTTGCACTTCTCCGCGTGCAAACTAAAATCCCATGCTCTTTGGTTGATACGCCAATATAAATAATATCGGGCTGGACCCAACAGTTTGTTTGTCCATACCTAAACATCAATATCATGTTATAGAACATTTAGATTCTGACTTTATACATTATAAAAATTATAAAAAAGAAAATATAGTTATTAATTACATTGTTTCGGGACGAAGAGTAGCAGCAACCAAATTGATAGGATTCTGTTGCTTTTCAAACGACTTTAGAGATTTCGGGTACGGTTTTTGTAAAGTCATTTTAATTAAAGTATATTCTTGGGGTGCAACACCTTCTCCACTGCTACGATCATGATCCATACAAGGCTGGTTGTCTTTGGGGCTAAAGATGGTATACCTCTTGCCAAATTGGATTTTTCCTCGTTCATGAAGAATATTAAATTGCCAACGCACGAAACTGTCATAGTAAGGATTCACATCTGTTGTCAAAAATGACCGACGCCAGTCCACCTAAAATAAAAAAGATAATGTAGCATTAATTAACAGTGAAGTGGACAAAATGAATTAGGTATGTATATTCTAAACTTTCAAATAATCTTCTTACATAAATTCCCATTCTTTTGAGATCTTGCACAGCCAAAGGTGGAAAATACTGTAACCAATGACTTGCGTCGGCGAATTTAACAATTTCCTCAGATGGAATGCCAATACTTTCCATAATATTCCATTGCCATTTAGCGCTTCCAGTTTTAGCTGCAGCTTTGCTTTTCTTGCCTTTGGATTTGTCTTTAGCGAATAAATCTACTTCGTTATCTTCCTTTGGTTTATCCGCATCTTCATCTTCATCCGGAAAAACAGGCGGGTTGCCGAACAGTTCCATTTCTCTTTTTAATTTATCAGCACATGCTTTAATAGGCATACCCGTGCAGTGAAATCCAAATGGAAACAAAATTTCATATCCTTTCAGTTTTTTGAAGCGAGCAATAAATTCACATTTTGAAAGAGAAAATGTGTGTCCCAGATGCAGACGACCATTCATGTATGGATATGGAAAGCAGACAAAATACTTTTTCTTCTGTCCTGTTTCTTGGGTTGCCACTGATGCAACATTTTTCTCCTTTTTCTTCTTCTTGCCACCGGAATTGGCGTGAGCCGGTTGCTGGGTCTGAATCGGGGGATTAGCTTCAAATAACTTTATAGCATCCCACCGACTTTGCACCTCTTCTTCGATTTTTCGGAGGAAATTCACTTTAGCGTTACTTTTTCGATCCATTTTTACTTACTAACATAAGTTACTCCCGTAATTTCCTCTATGTATAAATACAACGGTTATACACCTGTTTGCAAATGACGAAATATTGTGTAATTATTGCTAAAAAACTATTGTTATTTTGCAAAACACAGGTGTGCAGCTGGCACTGAATGGCAGCTGCTTGCTGTTCTTCCAAACCGAAAGACAGAAATCACACTTTTGCAAAATTGAAAGAGCGCTATGAGCGTTCAATTTGTTGATATATAAAAACCAAGCTTTAGTCCACTGCTGTGTTTAGAATTAGAATGATGTTTTCCTCTAGATAGTGATATCTAATCACGGCCGTATCCAGAAATTGATTTCGGGGAGGGCAAAATCCAAACTTTAGGTACATTTTTGCAAATCCTATAGGTAGATTTTTGTATTGAATTGATCAGCATTACACTTCCGTCACTTCCCCATAGCCGTCTGTAAGAGACGGCGTGCGTGTGCTTGCATATCTAGATGTTTCCAAATATCTCAACTTTTCAAGCAACACTCAATCACTTCTGTACTGTCCAACTTCCAAACTTCCAATCCAAGTTCAAATCTTGCGTTCCCGAAATCGGAGAATCCTGATTCCCGATCTAATTATTTTTTTAGAAACAAGGTTGGAGTAAGGCAGAGGATCAGCGTCGCCAACGTCGCCAACGTCGCCATCGTCGCCACCGTCGCCACCGTCGCCA
>JAQFYB010004971.1:0-15005 GCA_034694085.1 Pogonognathellus longicornis | reverse complement strand
TTCCAATTATTACACTCTATTACATTACATACAGGTTTACAATGAAACATTTTGATGACCGCATCATTCCGCCATTGGTGCTTTGGTCATTAGCTTAAGATCTCATGATGAGTACTACCACGTACATATTCCAGCATTTAAATTAAATGATAATCGTTTCTTTGTATTTTTATTGTCGTTTTTTACCTTCAAGTTTATATACCTTTCTTAGGTTAACTACTTTTTCCTATCCGAATCCCTTATTACAATAAAAAATATCCTTAATCCTGGTGAACAATCCCGCAAAATTAAATGGCTGTAATAAAATCGAGGATGTGCGTATAACTTGGCTAATGTCACGGAGACAAGAATCAAATGCTAATTTTATGCAGCAATTCAAGACATCTAATTTCATCCGTGCATATTTTTTGTCTATAAAACACGGCATAAAATGTAGGATTGTAGTAGCATTAGAGAAACCCCCATGAAGTTACAATAGCTTTGTCTACACTTATCTATAAATTCCATCCAGCCTTGCCCAAAACAATAACAATAATCATAATGAAGCAAACTGAGGTTGACAGTCCAGTCCGGTCTACTTCTTTCAACGACAATTATTTCGTTACGATACTTGTAATACGTTTGCAAAGCCAACCCAAGTTTTTTATTATTACATACTACTACTAACTGTTTCGTAGTACAATAGTAGTACGACAAGTATAAACACTACTCCTATTACCACAACCAACAACAACTACGAGCTATACATCAATGCAATGTGAAGAAAGTCGAGTTGTTCGTCCATAGCCGCAGCCATTAAGTTGAGCATTATAGAGACAAATAAGTAAGTCTCGTTAATAATGACGACATTACGATCACAATGAAAGCATTGGCGACACCTACACAAGTCTAAGTAGCAAATACCACTAGATAAGCTCACAGTACTTATTCCACTACTCGTATTATGTACTTAGTGTATACTCTCCTTATATTACAAAGTCAATTCAATACATACACTTTTAACAGAGTGACTGAGCTCAACTGGTGCTAAAGGATAAGGAAAATGCTTTTCTGACGGCTCATCACCACATCACATCATATTGTTATCCTACAATAGAAATCCTTGTTAATTCTTTCCAGTTTTCTCTCCTTCTTCTCATTCGTGTATTTACTTTACCTGCCTTTACCTACTACTACTTACTTATGACTGCTATAAGTAGAGAGAGAGAACTTCATTTCTATCTCTCTGTATCGCAAGAGTCTATCGAAAAAATCTCGGACCTGTCTGACTGCCTACTATTACTATTATCATCATCATTATTACTAATACCCAGAACGACTCCAGCTTTGGCTCAGAGTCTGAGGAGACCACAACCACAGCAAAAGACTTAAACCTAAATGCATCAACATGCTGGCTATGTTTATAATATCCATAATATAATACAATACAAGAAGTCATACTTAGTACATCCAAAAGAGACATACGGCATGGCCTTCTCCACTTGAAACATTTACATCTACATTAATAACGAGAGAAGGAAGGGCTTTGGTTTGCTTTCCTATCGAAAAAACGGGGTTAACACGAAAAATTCTATGAACACCGTCAGTCAAGTCAGCCTAAGTAGCAACACTGAGCTCAAAAAGAGACTTCAAATTAGACAGGGACATGTTACATAGGTATTATACACACACACACACACTGAGACACAACAAGTAGTCAGGTGCTCTTCTTCCTCGCTCATCGCTCCTTCACTAATGGCTCTCCGTTCAACAACTCACCAGTCGAATCGTTTACTTAACTTTGTACACTTTTACTACAGAGAACAGGGAAAAGCAACTAGAAATTGAAATATTATAAGTACGAAGGCAAGTTTGTAGGTACCTAAGCATCACTATCACTTTAGATTTATCACTATAGAATTGTATGCATCTAATATTTATATCTGTGAGTAACGTACGTTGTAGGAATAAACAATACAGCGATTGCCTCTACGATTGTATTGCTTCAATATTAAGTAGGACTGTATGAAGCCCATGACTCTTTATTCGACACAAATCTTCTATATTGGTGATAAACCGTGAATAATAGAATTGGTCACTAACAATAAGAGTTGAGCTTACTTGCATTTAGTGAAGAACTCACTTTAGAGCAGTATGTGTTTAGTGTTTACTTGATTTAACCCATAGTGACTGTATAGACATTTTTGATTTATACAGTGAAATCCGTCTTAACAGGTAAATGCATTTGTTTTGTAGTAAACGAAGAAATTCGTGATGTGATGTGACGAGTGTCATATAGTCGTGAGTGGTTTTGTTAGGGATGTACACAAGAAATATGCATATTTGTACAGTGTGAGGATTAGCAAGTACATGTATGTAGTATGTATGAGGTCAAAGAATAGAATTAAATGGACAAAAGCTCTAGTCGTAATTTCTCTTTCTTTGCAATAATAATAAAATATAACATCTCTTTTCTTTGAACAGCATTTTACAATTTAGTAGTAGCTGACTAAATAGGGAAACTCAATATGTAAGTGGATGGAAAGCCTTAATATAGAGTAGGTACTAAGAGATCTGGCAGCTTAAATATCCTTATTGTTAGCAAGAGTAACACACATGTGTTTCTGTAAACTTGAACAGAAGCTTTAGGATCCTTAGATTACTGCTTGGATTATTATTACAGAGTTGAAAATTGTGTCTGTCTAATCAGAAGATAATAAAAATATACAAATCAGAACGAACAAAGGAAATTAGGTAAAATGACTACGAGAATTTCACATTGTCAACATGACAATGAAAGAACAGTAAGAGTAAAATGTCAATTTGCTCTCAAACTCTGAGTCTAAATTGCTCGTTGTTCTGTTTGCCCTGTCATTACATTATTATGACGTTATGGCAAAACGCGTGCCTATTTAAATTTGAGCTTTTTTAAATTTTCAACATACATATGTATGTATATTCATGTATGATATATAACTCAGATGTAGAATACATTATGGATAAGACGGGTATATTATAGGAGAGAAAGGAGTGTAGGTATGTGTATGAGAGTTGTTATCGAGGCAGTAGGTAATTTTGGATGGTGGTAGTAGTAGTAGTTAGTTAAGAGGTTGGAATGGAAATAGTGGCAATGTAGTTGTAACTAGTGTAACGCTGACTGTAAGTTAAGGCAGTTAGAGTAGAGTAATGTAATGTTAAAGTCTGAATATGCTTGTGCTCGCTCCAATAAAAAACACAAACGACATAGTTCCAGTCGTAATCGTAAATTCAGAGAAGCGAGAGAAAAAATCAAAAGAAGAAACCTCAGGAAAGTAACTTACTTTACTTAACTAACTAACCTCAACATGAGATAAAGTACAGTGAAATAATGACAGAGGACACACATACATACACTGCATCTCATCTAGTGCCAGTTTAAATGTAGAGCTGAATGCACATCCACTCCACTCCAAACAGCTCCCCTCAATTTACGACGGCCATCCTGCCGTTTAGTTTACTCATTCTACTCTATTTCTTGGAGCAGACAGCTATGATGTCTATGTATTCCTTGTCTTTTCAAAACATTCTGATGGCTCTGACTCTGACTCTCAACTCTGTGTCTTGTGTATAGTGTATTCTTACTGTCTTGTATTGCCTCACACCGTCACACCACACACATACTACATACACACAACATATTATAATATCATCCAAATCCCCACAACAGTCACACATACAAATATATGCACCACTCAATTCAGAATTCACAGAAAGAGTAAAGAGAGAAACAGTCCGAGTAGTGAGTAGCGGTTCGGCCGAAGAATTCTTCTCTCACATTCACATCATACAAGTCCCGACTCAACTGTACGACCCGGCAATGATCTGATTCGTAATTCTTATCGTAATCCCACTGTGATGCCAAACTGGAAGTTAAAGTTGCTAAGCTTAAGTATAGTCAAGTCAAGGAAAAGGCGACAAGCTCAAATCAAAGCAAGTGTAAGCAATGTGCACAATTTCACATTTCAACGTGTCTTCTTTACAACTCCCCAAAGAGTAGATAGATAGAGAGAATAGAAAAAATCGGTGTTCAGACTCAAAATGCTCAGTTGACTGGCTTGAGTCAATCGACACGACAGACAGTTACTCCGTCTCATCTATAATTCTATTCGCTCATTTACGTCAGCCCAAATGTCCACATTATTTGATTTGACTCCCATACCATTATTAACCAGCCAAAATTGTCCGCAGCAATTTACATGCTTCTTCTCAGAAAAACTACTTGAACTCCTTTAATGAAGTACATGCACATATCATCGACATACGACTACACACATACAATACAAACACACACACATACTCTTTGACATTATTCCTCATTCTTACTTTCCCTGTTCACTGCTTGTGTAGAGTTCTATGTGTACTTTCCTTGTTTCTCACTTCCTTAGTGCTACTAATACTCTTGACATTGCATTCAACATCAATATAGTTCAACATAAAACACGCTAAACGAAGCATTCACCCCAAACTTACATGTACAACCTTTCCGCACGTGTTTTTCGCACTCACACAACTTTATTCGTACTAATTCTCATTTTTTTTCTCCCTTTGTTTTTCCTAAATCAAGCGGACGTACCGACTCAATAAAAAAGATCGCTTTTATCACAACTCTTCGTAATTACTATTTTTATTAGGCAAATCATTTTCATGCATGCTACACGAATTTTTTCCAGCAAAAAATTCCTTTAATGTCTTCACCCACGTTTGCCCTATAAATTGTTATTTCGATTTATAATAAGAAAGGGTTCAGTTGTCAGTAGGTTAAACAATTCAATTCAATTTAGTATTGTATTGTAAGGGCAATTTGACAGAAGATTTTAGTAAGATATGAAAAACTAGAATGAAATCGAGAACAGCAGCTGTGGAAATCACTTTCTTTTAGTTAGGATTGTATAGTTTTGAAGTGTAAAATAATGCAGTGCTAACTATTATCCCAAGCAGTAGTATAATAGTAATGACTGATTCATGACATGCTATTGTATTATTTACCCAGTACTTATTGCCTTTAAACCCTAATGATAAGGCTGTATTAGTATAATATTATGACGATTTAAAAGTACACACATGGAAGTAGCTAGTGAAGCCACATGGCAATCAACAATGAAGCAAGACTCATTGAAAAGACAAAATGTCAATCAATCAGCATCACAGGCTTTTAACGTATTCCAGTAATACCCCTTCATTTCCTGACTTGAATTCACTCAATAGCAGAAGTTGGTGTTACACACCTTAGTGCTTCACTAAAGATCCTTATCCTGTATACTCAATCCAGCTAATCATTCCATCATAATTACGCTCTATATACGCACTCCTTCTCTTCCCTCGCAAGAAAAGTGGAAAGAAGCACCTGCAATGCATTCTAACCCCTTCTGTCTTAAAATATTTTATGTAATTCCATTTTTGTACTCAATTCTTTGGTTTCCAGACTCTCCAATCCATTATCCAAACATTTTCAACTCATACAAAATTCTTACTATACGCACAACATAACTAACTACCAATATATAGGTAATAGGTTTACAATGAAATCCCTTAACTATCCTGTTATAGCAAATACTATGGTAGATACCCTTGCATTGTGTTTTTAATCCATGATGAGTCCACAGTATGCGTTCTTCACGGCATGCCTAGTAAATAATACAGTGCATAATAGGAGAGTGTATGTATTATAGCATTACTTATAATATTAGTGTCAGTATGTAGATTCACAAAAGAACCTAACTAGTTGCAAACGCACCTACTAGTCTACTCACCCAGTCGTTTACCTACTTACACACAGAGACTACAGACACACACAGACACACAACCAACACCACGAGAACCATGCAATGCCAGTGGGAAAAAATCCAAAATTCTCTAAAGACCAACTTCAACTTTCAACTAGCTAGGCATGCATTAACTAACAAGGGAGGCAAAGCAAAGAAAGCAGCCCGAAGAAAAACATCAAAACTCATCAGCAGCTGTCATGAGCGATTTGCCTTGATCAACAACTTGGGCCATTGCATGGTAAGTTCTTTTATTCTTATCATAACATCCCATTCCAACAAACACACAGTTTGCTTTACATACTACTATTATGATCACTATTACCTCACCTTTAAACGTGGCTCTGTCTCTGTTCGCATGCACCGGCTACAGACACACCACATCTACCTATATTTACAATGCTACACCTACAACAACCTAATGTAACAATGCTAGTAAAATCTACCTTGGAAAGAGTACCTCAAAAGACTCCCATATCACAGTATTTACAGATACTACTACTATTATTATAATATCATGTAGATAAAAAGGAAGAACGTGAAATTTTTGTTTTCCTTGCTATTCTCTTACTATAGCCTCCTCGTCATTTTATGTACCACACTACTATCATATCAATATCCACATCAACTTCAAAGAAACTAGACGCTATTGATTCATAGTGCATCTTGCACATGTCTAGTTCCGACACGGCACCTGATACCCGAGCAACACCACAAATCATCCGCCGCAAGAGCATTCTTCTTCCCACATTATCATACAGCACCGAGTATGCAATGTATAAGACTCTTCACAATGCAATGAATGCAGCATTACACACACACACACACACTGCATATTTATATATAGGCCTTCCCACTTACAGAACACACTCTCACTTACGCTTCTTGCTCCATGCTGGTACGAAGTACGAACAAGTACAGACAATATGAATATACAAACTAACAATGGACTCATAACTGGAACCTAAATCAAGATTAGTCCTATATAAATACCTGAAACACCTATCTACACATATTTACCTGTAATACGAACCAATACTAATAAAACATTCAAGTAAGTACCTGAGCTACTAATTCCTTATACTGATACTTACTAGCTAATAATATACAAATACACCCAAGCCTTAATTCATTCTGTATGTACAGTCATTAAATTTTAAGTTAGGTATATGATTCATTTTTTTATTTTGTGATTTGAATATAGAATGTGTAAAACAAGAAAAGCAAGTGAAACTTAAAAAATGACTCGTCATTAATACTAAATAGTATAGTAGATTAGTGGTCTAATCAATTTAAGTATTAGAATTATTTGACAATATACAAGTGTAGTACAGACCTGAATTTTTACATAATGTATTTATAGCGTATGAAAAAGAAGGGGATATGCCTATGTGGATGTAAGTATAATAGAGCTAACTCATTGTCAGTTATCACATGGGGAGATAAAGAGTAATAGTTAAATGGTTAGTGATTCTGAATGTAGGGTTGGTGTGCCGGACAAATACAGATACGTAGTAATATTTACTAGCTTGAGTTTACTACAGAAATGATTAGGTATACATGTAAATGGCTATAGCTATAAGCACTCAGTCGTGTATACTAGAAGAGTGTAGAGAATACAGCGATCCGTACATCTCCGAACATCAACTCAAACTGTGAAGTAATGTAATGTAATGCATCCCTTTTGCACCTCATTATCGTCATTTGCATTTCCACTATAGCGCAGCATTCCTCAGCTTCTCAACTCACTCACGAGCGACATAGCCAAGTCAGCTACAAATAAGATTTAGCTGTTGGTGTGTATGTTTGTATGTGTGTGTGTGTATGTGTGTGGAAGAAATGAAGGTACTTTACTTTCATTATATATCTTCTTGTGTTGAGCATCCATACTACTATTTACCAGCCCATTCTGAATTCCTCGCCATCAACAAATAAACTGCCTCATTCATCCATCCATCCATTTAGCACAGAACATTTTTTACCTACGAGCTCCTTCTCTCTTATATTTTTCAATGCATTCATTTTTTATACCTACATGTACACTTTACACACATAATATTTAGTTGTGCCTTGAGATTACTGTATTACTACTACTTTATATTATACACTACTTACTTGCATGTAGTATGCATGTGAGTTTACACTTTACAGATACTCTCCGATCCGTTTGTATATAAGTGGAGTATATATTATATGGATGTATACATGTGTACTATTATTATTATTATTCTTTCCCTGGCAGTATTTTTGTTAGGTAGTTAGATATATTATATATGTGGACTGGATATGTGTGTAAGTGTAATGTGTGGTGTTGTGGAGATATTTGTATTAGTCAGCTCTCTATTCATCTGATCTCTAGTTACCATTTACCAGCCATCCTCCTATCACTAGCTTCCCTGCCTCTTGAACCTTTGATTGCACTTTATGAGCCAGGCGAGGCGAGACAAGCCTTGGAGATGCTAAAAGCTAGTGAGTCAAACCAACATCTTATTGAATAGGCAATTGAGAGAAATGAGACGATGCTAATATTGTTGAAAAAATTAAAGAATTTAGTTTAGACAAGTCAAGTCGAAGAACACAGTGGAAAAGCAAAGCAAAGAAAAGCAAAGCATAGCACGATGATAAAATCCATCTCTCTCGTATCCAATAAGCCGTGCCGACGAAATGAGATTCAATTAACGATTTCCATTTCTATCCGCAATTTTACGAGGAAGATTTTTAACGTGAGAGTGCATTACATACATATAAACACACTGAAAACCTAAGGAGTGCACACGGCACTTGCTCTCATGCTCCTCACGCTTTGATTTATAGTTATTATGAATTTAGGAGCTGATGCTAAACAGATAATACACTGTTAGTCATACACTATCTCTATGGAATATACACTCTAGAGGATATGTGAACAACAACGACCACAACCTACCTCCTTTAACAATATAAGTAGGCATTACATCACAACATAGACATGTGTTCACACACTCAAAACCTATAAGCCTTCAACCCTACAACTTACAATTGGGTTTGTCCCTTTGTACATTACATATAGTAAATGCCAATAAACACTACGGTAAAATTCACCACAAGCACAGGTCAATTTCAGAACAAAGCACGGTTTCAATTTTTACATGCCGCTCCTTTTAGCACACGTTACATTATGTAAAGTAATTTAAGCTATGTAGTCATGCATTTGCGAATAGCCCGTGCATGTGTAGTGTATAACTCACCACAAACTTTACACGTGAACAATACTGACAATCAAATCCGTACAAGATGAAAAAGACAAATTTACGTAGACAAATCTATACAGAAATTTGCATTTTGCCTGTAGTGAGAAATGTGTAAAAATTGAAAGGGCAATCAAGCAATCAGTCCAGATAGAAAGAGAAAGATTACAAACAGTAAACATATTATCAGCAAATAAAGCATCTACATACCACGTAATGAAATATAGACTCGCTTGATTTTATGTGTTAGTGTGATTTGTCTCATTTGCATACTAATGCAATAACCTATATAGAAATTATATGTAAGTGTGATTAGATACCTGCATATCTTTAGCAGACATTACAGAAATTGTAGAAATTATGCAGATATCCTGCACAATCGTCGTAAAAATAGATGGGATAGTTTATGTATTTACTTGTACTGTGAAACGAGTCATATATTATCATCACCAGCACAGTGTAAGTCGTAAGTACAATATGTTAATAAAGATTACAATAATAACATTATAAATATAAGTGCGTTTCAAAGGTACTTTCAGCAAAGCTATTAAATTCGTCACGGATAAATTCGGCCTATATAATAACTAATAGCTATATGCATGTAGTAGGTAGTATTTACTGGAAGTTAGGACTTGGGGGTTATGTTATGTGCACACATACTTACTCAACCCAACTCTAATTCTTTCTGTCAGTCAAAGTTACTAAAGCAAAAGAAATCGTATTTGAAGATGTAGCAATAATACATGAGAACTGCAGTGGTTGTTTACGAGTTATTACTAGAAATATCCACGGACAACATACCACAAGAATACATATAACTGTATGTAAAATGCATACAGTATATTTTATAAACAACAGAGCAGTGTTCGTCCTTTAGATCGTTAATCACCCGGTATGAGATGAGATGAAAATGAAATGGATGACCTAAACTCAACGTATTACATACAAACATTAACTCAGAATATTATACGAAGAAATGTATTCACCGAGAGAAACAACGTGGTGTCCGGTTGCTTTTCGTCTGTTGAGTAGTCCTCGAGTTTAACGAGCAAGTTATGCCATTGGACTACACACATTTCTGTATTAGTTAGTTAGTAGTAGCAAGTAACAGCAGTGCATGCCATTTGAATTCAATTCTCCTGCAAAGAAGGATACTATTTACTAGAATAGCATATATGAATATAGAAATGACTGTTAGAGAAACTTCTGGTGGCAGTCTTGAGTAAATTTGGCCTACACAGAAGAGCGTAGAGTAAAAACAAAGCCAAAAACCATAGAGAGTCGTTAATGTCGAATGCAAATGCCAACTCGTAGTCAGCATCAGTAGTGTAGAGTGTAGTGTACTACTAAAAGAAGTAAGTAAGTAGTAGCAAAGATCAAGTCGAGTATAAGATTGAAGTCAAGTCAGGTCCTTTTTGAAATATACTCCCCGTAGTTGAAAACAAAAGGGAGTATGAAATGAAATACTGATGGGCAGTGTACGAGAGAGTTCTCAAGTCACATTTTATGACTTTTGCTCTCAGTCTTGGAGAAAATGAGCCATTGTATTGCACTACCTACAATATATCACTTAAACCCTCACTAAACTATACAGATACTCATTATACTCCTACATACTACCTATTCTACTACTACATCCTTCCACTTGCTGATAAACACACAAGAATGAACCTATTAGATGGTTTATGTCTTTTATTTGTAATATCCTACTAACTAGCTTCAATTCAGTGCATTGTGAAAATATACTGAGACGGAAAACACACAAGTCACCCAGGATTGCACCATTTATTCATCATCCGCAAGAAGAACTACAAGACGAAGGGTCACCTTACAAAATGTGTACATTACAGACATTTGGCCACACCTTTAGAACAAAGCTCCGTCAACTTGCTACAACAGCAGCGGCACATATTCCGTCGGTCAGGTTTTGGTCATGATGTACTAAATAAAAATTTTCTTTCTTCCGACCTTCCTCTTTTTCCATGGCTAGTACAATATTATACCATAATATCCCATACATTCCACAATATACACATTTTATACTTCTCCTACTGTTCTCTTTCTCAAGAAGGCTCTTCCAAGTCAAACTCAACTCAAGTCTGTGAGATGAGACTGAAAACTATTACATTATAGAGACGTGTGTATGTACCCTCTCAGTCAGTAAAGTATAAGTACAACTAAGGAAACATTACCAAAGTCTCGTTATGTTGGTTTTACTTGTATTTTACTTGTTTTACTGGAACTACTGCGATGCATATACAGCTGATATGGGAAAACCTCTAGTATAAAGATTTCCAGTCCTAAACTAAGTACAAATATGTATAAGTATAAGAAATCTCAATTGTACAGTGTACGTATTGATACTAACTATGTTGCTATTGAAGTATAAAGGCAAACACACACTACACATGCAACAAAACAAAACAAGCAATGCATTGTGCCACTGCAACATTTAAGGCGACAGAGGGTAATCCATCAAACCGCAGTAGGCAAGGAAAGGCGAAAATGGACAACATTCTCTTCAATTTCCCATTCAGGCAAATACATAAAAGCTTCGTTTACACTTTTACAATATGTACACAATAAAGGACGCAAGAGTCCATTTCTAAGTACCTCTGGATGTATTTTATGTTACATGTTGTACGTATCGCATATTAGCTAGGTATAAGGACCGTTTCTCTTTCGTGAGCCAAATGAACCTATGGTGGTTGAACTGGGTCTGGTCTGCTATTCTACCTACGACTGCTTATGTTGCTCAAATGTTGCTAAATTATATTATATTATTATCACCACTCGCATTCTCCTTCCATTTTCGAACAAAGTTTCTACTTATATACTTACTAGTACTACTTGTCGATTTCTACACAAAAGAGCCCGTCTCCAATTTATCATAAGAACCTCTACAAATAAGTTACCTAACTCGTAATGTTGGTTTTTCTATTTGTACTTGTAATGTCATATGTTCACCTTTCAACTCCAAGTTTCGACACCTCCTTCTTGTGGATTTTTGCTCCTTTCGCTTCAAACCGATATGTAGCACCTTCATTCATTAGTCTTTTTACGTCCATAATACAAACGGTTCAGTGCTAATTTATCTCTAGACTTACATTACACAATGTTTTGTATTTGAATTGGAACCATCACACCTAAAAAACTGTGTAGCAACCCAGCCAAAGGAAATGAATAATTACGTTCCAACGCTTAAGCAAAGCACAAAAACGCAATAATAATGTTACGAAGTTCTTATCCTCTAAGGAATGAAGAAATTTGCTTGTATTAGTACCTACACTTTATTGAGCTTAGTTTTGAGTTAAATGCTCTCGTGCATAGTTTATGTTAATAAGTCGCATCGACAAGTGCATGCAATTTGGCACACGTTCACACTCTCCCGTGTGTACTCCAAAATTTAATGTAGGTACAAACATGTTTCCTTATTTCTTAAAGTGTCACACATTAAAATACTTGTATCCATTAACTGTGTACCTGAGCTGGAAATGGATTTGGAATATATTCCAGATTCCAAAAAGATTTGTCCAAAAAAGTGTGTGTTGACTGTGACTCCTACAGAAATTCTAGTAAGTGAGCCCAAGAATGAAATCATACAGATTGAAATTTACAGTAGTTTTCTCTTCCCATCATAATCAATCTTAGCCAAGACAAATTTTCCTTGATGTCGAGTCTCAAACATCAACCTACAACATCCTATCCTCTTCTTGCCACCCTATTCTTACTTATTATTACTCACTATACAGTCAAATGTTCTCTCTGTATAAATATAACAACCAAAGAAACGTCTAACGACGAAAGTCATATGTAGTATTATGGTTGTACACAAGTTTGTGTGTAGTGCTCGAGACTGAACTCTGAGTCCATGCTGGTTGAAGCCAACCTCCTCTTTTTCTATGACTGTACTCACACACACACACATAAGGCTGAACAACCCACTTTATCAACATTCCCATCTCTCATCAAAACCGATTCATCATGTTTTGGGGAAATTTTCCAAACATACACATAAACACCAAGATCATACACTTCTCCACCATCAACCACCACCACCACCAGAACTATAGTAGCAGTTAACTCACACACACCATTCTATGCTCTCTTTCTGCTCTGTTTTACTCAAATACTGTTGTACTAATAACTATATACACACTTGCTTTTTTCTTCTGTGTTCTCTATTAACATTTCTCCTGGTATACTTATATCTCCGATGTGTCTTGCTTAGTCTCTTCTCTTCCCACAAAAAACACCAACCAACTCATCATCGTAGTTAAACTTAAAACAGAACAGACCAAGACAAGATAACATGCTCCCCTGTTATTTCCCATTTCCCAAACATCATGAACATCCTCAATCTACTACGACTACTATGTGAAGAACTTAGAATATTAACGCGTAATTTTGCTAAGCTGCCAAAATCGTAGTAACCACTCCAAGAAATCTCTTCTCTTGTCTCAAATGAGTCAAGACAAAGTGTGTAAACTGAGTACTACTAAAATTTTACTTGTAAGCACTTGCAGTTTCTTAGAACTATGTCTAGGTCTAGCAAAACTTAATAAGTTGTGTATACCTACTGTGTGTAAGGGATATTCTATGTATATTACAATACAAAGCATCATAATATCTTAGCATAACACTTCATAGTTCAAATGTGCACATAATAATGTTGGAATACTAATACATAAGTATGAGTAGAGTAGAACAAAATATCATATCATATCAAATTTTATTTACATGTCTGAAACCAGTCAGTGTTTACAACGACAAAGAATTTCGCTTCATATTTCCTAGTTGGATCTGAAGGCTATGTATGAAGCACACATTCCAAATATCATTCTTTGAACAAAAGTAATTCAGAGATTCAAAACACAATACTGTTAAGACACAACAACAAGCAAATGGAAAAATGTCTTGGGTATGAAATGAACATCAGAAAGACAGCTATAGTACATATGTCCAGCAGAGGAGTGCAGTACTGGGAACACGTAAAACTGCGTTGTTGTTATTTCCACAGTGCACTGTTAAGCAAAGCTCGTAAAATAAATTGTGGTCATTCCATTTCTTTCGAGTGAAGCTCTAAATTCTAAACAGCCCGAATGGAATTTCAACTCGGCACAGAGAGAATGGCAGTGAGAGTGGTAATAATAATCCAAAGCATAATACAACAACCGTAGTTAGTATTTACTGTGCCATAATAGTAGTAAACCTGGTTTGTTTCTCTCGCAGTCTGACACGGCATGAAATGAAAAGAAAACTCAAGTTAACCATCAGCCATATTATGCTTCTTGCGTTCTCTGGTCTTTATAGTTGGATTTATACAGCCATTGTAACACAATGCCTCGGCATTGTAAACTAGACCTTAATGACTTCACTTCTTCAACAATAAAAATAAAAGGGACCGAGCTGATTGACTTATTTATGAGTCTGCCCTATCGATGACGAACACTATAATTTGACTTTATTTCTCTTTAACTTTCCTCTGACAATCCCTGTACATTACACCAACGACATCACGCTAAACATTAACACATACACTCATACATGCACGTACATAATATTCACAAACCAAAGCTCGCTCTACCTATACGAAACTATTATTCTTTCTCACTTATTGTGTCAGCACCACCAAGTTACAGATACTAGTTGTTTCGTCCAGAATACTTACATGAGCATTTCATTAAATTCTTTGGCCTTTACGAGGCGTCATCAAAAAATCAAAATCACACCAATCAACATCTAAAATGACATCCGCCCAATCAAAAAGGCATTCACGGAATGTAGTACACACATAACTACCACAATGAATCTTGTCCACCGAAAACCGATAAAGCGACAAATACAAATAACTGTCACATAATACCTACCCTACAAATAATGCTAGCTTTTCTTTTGTCACGATTGAATAGATGATTATATAGGGGAAGCTGCTGTCGGTTGGCGAACTTGCCGAAATAAAAATTCTCTTAATTCACCCTAAATATTTCAAGCCATG
>JAQFYB010004970.1:0-15005 GCA_034694085.1 Pogonognathellus longicornis | reverse complement strand
TATGCTAATGTTCAAGTCATCAGCATCAATGAACAGGAGATTGTTATGTAAGCAAAACAAGTGCCGAAAACTTTAGCTCGATTTTGAATACATTATAATTTTTCCTGCTGTGCAATAGAGTAATTCACTTTCCGTGAGCAATTATGAATATTGTCCGTAGTTGGTCATTAAGTGAAACAAAATCGCATGATTGGGCATATTCATCGCATCAAATCAAGCTGTCATGGGCTGAGGCTACATTATTATTGTGTTCTTTGGTTATATGGCTCAGAGGAAGACGTAGATATGTGATACCACCTCACACTGGCAAAAACAGCTTGAAAAACATGCCTACCTCACCTCAATCAGTTTATTTACCAAATAAATTATCTTGTGCATGCATGCAGGCTATGTGATTAGTTTTGTTTGAAAATATTCCTGTGTGTACACATACACACAACACACAAAATATGATTTACCATATTTGCTCGATTCACTTGCTACTTTCGAGTATTGCATTCTGTGTAATAAGTAATTGAGAATTTGAGGTATCTTGTTTGGTTGACTGATTGTACGAAAACCATACAAAGCGAGAGAGAGAGACGAGAGCACTTTACTGTAATTGAACCAACTAATAAACATAGAGTACACGAGACTGAGAACTCAAAAGAGAGTGATTTTTCTTTATATGCCTGTACTCTTTACAAATACAACCTACCTGACCTACAGGTTCGCAATTACACATTTACAGCCAGAAAAGAAGAACAGCTTGAAGGCACGAGAGCAATTTTATATATAGGCAATGCCACATACAACATACAACATACAGATTTGATATCAAATCATTTGAGATTTAATATGGGCTATAGTGACCGTGTGGTGGAAGTTTTATTCAAAATGTGAATTGTAATAATTCCTAATGAATGTATTTTACAAGTATGGGCTGTTGGGATAAATGATCCATCAAAAAATTAGAGCTGATTGTTATTGATGATGGAAACTATACAGTGAGAGAGCTGTATGGTAATCAAATGTAAACTGTGTGTAATTATTTGCAAAGAGCTATTAAGCATGTTGTTGCAAAGCATCTGGATGTGTCTGGCTACATGTAGCTTTGTTCTCAATTTCAATATTCACTCAATTAAGGTAATAAATATATACACAGGTTTACAAGGTAAGCGTACACATAAACATCATTATACAATGAAGGTAAATATGTAAACACTTCATAGAAAAATCAAAACGAGCATAAACCGTGGTAATAAACATAAAAGAAAAATGTAAAAGTTGGTTCATGTCCAGTTTTTGAATTTTTTAGGCAGTGGAGCTCATCGGAGCGGAAAACTGTTAAATGGAGGAATACTGTATTATTCTCTAAGGAATTTTCTACATTACAGAATACTAGCAGACAAGAACAGATAGAAGTAGGTTGGTTTGGTGTATAGTCAATTAATTTTCCTTTTGCTTTTGATTCCGTGTGTATGTATATATAGCTAGTCTTATACATTGTACGCCCGTCCTGTCGGTATACAAAGGTGAACTGAACTAATTGCATAGGTAGGTACCTTTCCATTTCGTTTCTGGAAAAAATGCTTTATAATTACTTAGCAGCTACACATAATTGCGCAAATTGTGCGATATATCTCAATGAAACGGCAAGAAGAAAAATGTCCAGTGTAATACAAACCCAAAGCATGTAGCTTGGCTAAAAACAACTGTACAATGCATTCATAAGTAGGTAGCTCATGTACACAACGTAGGTATCAGTAATTCACGGTATGGTAATCTTGTTATTATTGTGCTCATAATTTCTGCGTACAATAATTCACATACGTTGTTAATAATTTTTTGGCACTAGTTAAGCAATCTTATTAATACATAATTTAACACATGTAGCTATCTAAGTACGAGCTAAGGTGGTAGTTAAATCGCTAAAAGCTTTGCCCTTGTACCACTACAAAGGAGCTAACCAAGAAGGAAATCTAACTCTAGTGACTTTTTTCTTCACAGAAATCCTTGCCTTCTCTGTGTAATAAAATCCATCTAATAAGCACTCTCATGGGAATCACGCAGTCAAAAATACAACTTGCTCCTAAGATATTACTTATTACTCTATTACAAACACATTTATCTGTCTATAAGTTCTCATGTAAAAACTAATACTCATACCTGTCTATAATAATCATACCTTTACCTACACTACTATATATACACCTAGTGTACCTATGTAAGTAAATACCTACTTGAAATGAACTTATCAACTTCAAGCAACATAGCCATTATATTGACGCATCTTGTGTATGCCGTTGTTGTGTTGGCTTTGCGTTCTGCTTGTGCCGTGTTGATATTTATCATGTAATAGTGTTGTGAATATGTATTGTATTGCCAAGTCAAACAAATACTTACAATAATAAATAGCTGCTCTTTCAGCAAACAGCAAGGAGGTACTTAATAAGTATAGTGGATGTGTTAACGTAACACCTAATTTATACGGCTTTTCATAAGCACCTTATAAATTATATTGACTCTACATAAATTTAGATTCTCATGCATTCATGCACATTCTGTGTCTGATTTTTACTCATGAGGTTGTGTTGTGTGTGGTAGTCTCACAATGCATGTGTGGGTACAGCCTCGCAATGACATGGCCATTATAGAATTGATCGAAAGTAAGGCACAAACAACAAATATCAATTTAATCAACAGGTAATATACTACATAGCCATAAATGGAAAAGTTTGCTGTTCTTTTTAGCTAAGTTTGTGTGTTTGGCATAATAGAGTAAATTACTCATTCTAAGTGAAGAAACAAACAAGTATTAACATACATATCACTGTGTGAATTTGATTTTGATGAAATGCTAAAGTGGTGAAGATTTAAAGTTTGTTTATTTCCAAGTGTGTAATATTTGTATTGTGTTGAAATGGATGTTATATTGCATGGTTAGTATTTTGCATGTTACCACAACCCACTCATATCTATTTAAATCTGAATGTATTCCGAGCTTTAACAAACAAACTTGGTTCTACAGATTACATCGTAAACTTGAAAGACGTCAGAACTCTAATTGCCTGTAAGAATCATTTCCAGCAGTCAACAGAAGATACGATGATTGTAAACTACTCATAAGAATAATACTGGCAATCATAAAGAGCTACATTCATTGCAAAGAAATATGTATATTAAAAAAGCCTGTTTAGAATTTGGTTCTCACAGTTTTACCAATCCTCTAACTGAACAACATGTAGGTAAGTTAGGAAAGTAGTGGCAAGCACATTATTTGTAAAACTGTTAACAATGTTATATTCAATGTAATATTCCACTTAAAATTGTAATAGTATTGCTTTGCAGACAGAAGCTCAACATAAGTTTATTAGTTTAACAGTTTTCATGTGTGGACTCTGACATTCTTGTAATAAATAATGTTGTGCATACCTTATGCTCATACTCAAGCTTTCATTGAAAATAATATTAAATTCAAATCTAAGCAAAAATGTTAATATTCCATTTCCTTTTCAGTGCCTATCTGCTATTTGTACTGTTGAGAGCATGTGTGTGTCTTATAATCTGCGTACTACTGTAGAGGATGATAATAATCCATTAGAATATTATTATACACTTTAAGTGTCTCACACTGTAGGAGATGTACTTAACATGGATATTAAAATCAACAAGCTTAAAATAAGATAAGACATAAAGTTAGAGCTAATTAGAAGAAAGTTTATCGAATGAACTGATTGTTAATACAATACATGTAGGTTCTGTGGTGCTGAGCTCAAGTCATTAGCCATTTCCTTAAGATATCCCAAGACACAAAACAACAAAGTTGTTTTTTAGCTGACACTTCGACTTCCACATTGTGAGTAGTTTTACCACCTATATGCACACATTAGACTGTATGTATCTGTATAATTGATAACGAGGATATGCTACTTACATTATTATTACACACAGAGACACATTTTTATTTTCTCAATATCTTTGCTTCAAGCTCGACACAACTGTACTTCATCCTATGATTGTCTTTACACACCACACTCACCTCATCTACTTAAAACTATTTCAAAATCGCGTTAACTATAATACAGATAGTTGTGGGTGGCAATAAAATTCAATTATGTATGAAAATGTGTCAAATGGAATGGTTTACCTCCGTGCAAACATGGTTAATTAATTGTACTATCATATCGCAAAGCAGTTAAATGAATTTGAAGGTAGTGTAGCGTAAAGGAAGGCTTTTATCACATTTCTAGTCTATACAGCAGATAAATAACTGCACATACATACATACATGTAATAAATGAAATGAGTAAATAAAATAATGAATAAATTATCTCAAGTCACAACCTGTCAAATTATTAGTTGAAACAAACACACCACACCAGCAAATGCTCGTGTAGAAAATCTATGGCTTATCTGTGTAGTAATAACAGAGCAAACCACACAACACCGCAATTTCTGTCGATTCAACAATTCTAGATCACTCTACGGCTACTTACACGTATAAAATATTATTACATTTGTGCAACTCATATATTATAGGCAGATTAATCGAAGTTCTATGTGAATATTATGTAGAGCACATAACACCAAGAGTGTACAAGCACATTGCTCAACTTATAACACTTCCAACTAAGTGTGTGTATGTACCTACCATACATAAAGTTGAATGTATGCGTGTGTGTATGTGTAGAAAGAACAGATATATGTAGGTACTACAGATACATACAAGGACGGTGAAAAATGTAATATAAGAAGATGTACGGATAAAACGTATCTTTGTGAGGAGTTCATAGCAGTATGATAACAGCGAGTTGATAAGCGTTAAAACTAAAGGAATGAAAAGCAACCAGTGAATAATTAGATTTTTTATCAACTGTGAATATTAACACGGAGAAAAAAATCGAGAGTCAAGTCAAGTTCAATGGATAACTTCAGTTCAGGTTTCAGGAAAGGAAGGCGAGACAAGGCAACTATCTAAATTCTATCCGAGCTCTCAGTTAATATACGAGCTGCTTGATTCTGCTCAAAAGACTTGAGTTGGTTTTGTTTCGTTCTAGGTGTAGAGTCGGAAAAGGGTAATTGAGGTCCCGTTCTGCTACACTGTGATCAGAATATATATCATCACGAAATAAATGAAATGCAATGAACCAGCCGGATTTGATTAGCAGCTCCCTCGTAACACACATATAACCTAACATTCATTTCATACTACAACTCCCAACAAGTCAAGTCAAAACCCAACTCAGTCCAACTGAACACTCACAACACACATACAAACATCAGATACATATCAGTTTCATTCAAATACATCCCAAACTGACTTGCCTTCCATTTATCTGCACTATATACATACACACATCCACGCATTACACTACGGGTTCGTCCTTTCCACCGTTATTTACCCAAACAGAATATAGTAACTATATTCTACTTGTTTCTAAATTGTAATATTACAACATAACCTTCAAAGAAACACAGTTAGGAAAGTAATAGAAAAAACTATCAGAAAAACTTTGGTTCGGGTTATTCGGGTTCGGTGACGATGGCGATGAGCTGGCATGACAAGGCTTGGTTTTACTCGGCTTGGCCTTGTTACATAATGTCGATACGCAAGTGTGCAAGTGGGGACAAGATGCAAAGGGCCGAAACCGAAACGATGAAAACGAAGCTGTGGTGCTCTGCTCCTGGTCCAAGTTGACAAAAGGCTGTAACCACGTTCCGGAACAGCGGCAGCAATACACCGATCTGCTTGCCTTTGATTGAGCCCCTACTCAGGCCCATTCAGTCGACACTTCCAGTGTCAATGGCGTTACATTTCATTTTCATTACATGTCATTATTATTCTTTTAGTGTTGGCTTCACTGCAAATATATACCCACTCGTAATTTACTATCAACTACTTGTATAAACACTTATCACTATATCATTACACGTGATTGCCTTATTTTATTTATCTATCTTATACCCAGAAGACTTTGTATGTACCTTCATACTACACGCTTTAGTAAACTATTCTGTTACAGAAGTTTCTGTGTAAAGTATATATAGGGCGGAAATAGAGCTAGTTGGTGTATGTTGTCAAATAAATATTTGAAATTGCAAATGGAGAGCTGACAGGGAGTCCGTCTGCTACTATTGCACGAGATTAATGCAATCTTTCCGAAAAAGATCAGTTTACTTGTGTGGTATTGTACGTAGTTTATATATAGGATTAGGTGATATGAATGAAATAAAATGAGGGAAATCTCTTCATGGAGTAGTGTGCTTTGGTACACGTATGTTGTGAGGAACAAGTGAATAGCCGTATGGTTGTGAGTTTTATAAACTAGTGCAGACAGAATAAAATTGTATAGTGATAGTGATAACTGATGTAGCCACCACGAAGTACCATTCTTTTCGCTTAGGACGAAAACATCAAATTGTAGATTAAGAAGAAATGTTGCTAATTTAGGAAACAGTAAAAATCGTAATGGGTGAATCCATAAGATTTAGGATTTAATAAGTGCATCTTGTACAACATTGTAAAAATTGGTTAAAGTGCTCAACAGAGACATAAAAGCTGTGGAAGTCGTAAACTGAGTTACACGAGCAAGCTCTTTGGCAATTAGATCTGTAAATGAACTTGAATTTGCAGCCAATCTATCACAACTGAAATTTTTAAAGTCTGTAAAACGTTGTGCGCATCAAGCTATGAAAATACATCCATAAATCGGACCGGATAGAGGCCGGTTTTTTTGTACTTTTCGTCCATTGCGGATCTTGACTGAAATGAACACAGAGAAAAATACAAGATACACAACACAGGATACCTAATATGATTACTTATAACTTATGATACTACGATATGATTATTATGATCCTTTTCTAATGGTAGACCATCTACTACTTACACTTTATTACATGTAGTACCTGCGTTTAGAGGAAACGAACGAGAGATTCTCTGTCTGTCTGTCTGTGTACAGAAGAATGCTCAATGAAAATCTAAATAGCTCGTTTCCACTCATTCTCGCATACACTCAATTACAGAATTGAATAAGTATTACCTTGTAGCACTATACAACTTCCATTCCTACAACTATTACTATCGCCTACTACGATTCCTAGTAGTAGCAGCCACATACGAGATACGAGTCCAAACAAATGCAAGCCACTCTAGTTAGACTAACCAACCATACTGTTGAGTGTATTGTATACTCACTCGAGTGCTCAGCAATTTGAGCTAAGAAGCAACTGAGTCAGAAAGCGAAGAACTAAAGCCGACGACGAGATAAATACTAATACCTTCAGAGTATTTCTATTCTTTATACCAGTTCCAGTAGTAGACAGGTGAGGTAATAAATTTTAATGTGAAAAGTAATGTTGGTGCTCTACCAAAAGGCTTTGGATTTTCCATTTGCTCTGCCTCGTTGAGCTCCCTACACAGACAAGAAGTTAACAATAATCAAACTCTTGCTAACGATAAGCAAGGAAATATTCACACAAAAAATGACAACTTAACATACGCTACTATTACGATACATACGTGTACATACATGCGATCACTGCCACAACTTACACACACATAATATTATTGTACATCCTTACCTTCTTAAAAATGAATGATAATAGTGTTGTGATGCGACTGCAGAACATCTTTCACGTCTGCTAGTCTGACCAGTCTCTCAGACTGTGGTAAACCGTGTAGGTAGCATACAGCTAAAGTATTACAACAATATACCTACAGGTACCTATGTATGTAGTAGGTACTAAGTGAAGATATAGATATCTATTCAGACTCACTTAATAAAATACGTATAGGTAGAACTTCTATATACTTATGTACTTATGTTAGACACACACTTACTTACTTTACTATAATAGAAACTGCACTTGTTTTGCTTTGTTATGTATCGCAATGTTAAGATCACTGATATTACTACCTACTACTACTAATGCCACGAATACAACAATATATACATTATGCAGCATTACGATGGGTACAATATTACAACTTACAAGAGAACTCTCCATTCATTCCGCTTTACAGTGTACCTGCTGATTATTTACTGCAATAGAGTATGTACCTAAGAAAGTCATGGCAAGTATTTGTACTTTAAAGTAAATGTATAAGTTTATAGGCAATAATACTTAGGTAGGTATGAGATACCTACACTGCTACATAGGTTTGTTAAGCAGAGTCCGTTCTGTTTAGAGACCATCATCAATTCAGAAAACATTGTGATTATCATTTATGATTATTACGGTGGCAATATTTCATAGGCTTTCATCTCAATTGCCGTAAACTGGCAAGTGAGAAACTCGAAAGGAAGGTAATAAATACACAATTGGATTTAGCTATAAATGACAATATAATCTCAAATAATGATTTACAGTCAGATACAAAGACATTAATGATTTAACTAACCCTGGCTTGATTGAAAAGAATGACCATGTTAATTTTATTGTATATTTAGACATATTATATATTATCCCCTTGCATGAATCATTATGCTAATATTTTTATTTTCGGGAAACAAATGAACTCATAAAATCCATTTACAACACTACGCAGAAGACAACAAGACAAGTTCCCTTGTCATTATATTTTGCTTGCCTTTGGCAATATGCCTATGATTTATGTCTCACAACGTGTACGTATATAATAGACAGGCAATAATAGTCGCAGTCGAGCAGTTGAAGTCTAATCTGAACACAGACAGATAAAGCAGCTCACTCACATTCACATTGTATGTCCGCATTTGTTTTAAGATTTTCGTGGTTTGGCTGATATGGCCACATGATACGATTATTTTTCCTACTATTAGCCAAGTAACAATGAGCTTAGTGATTGTTAGTGCCTAGTGACTAATTCCTACTACAACAAACTTAACTATGACCAAGACAAGAATTAATATGTATGAACTAACTTAGATAAGTAAAGTCGAGTTAGTTAATTTGCGAACTTTTCGAGACAAGGCAACTCGACATAATCGTACAGAACATCAAATTGGATAAGTTTTTCCTTTCTGCCAACAACCATGTAGGTGGTTAAATCAACTATTTTTTATACCACTACTGTGTTCTAGTGTAATACACGTATAATAATAGCGTGTTTCTATATATATGGGCTACTACACGTATGTGCATCGTCTCAAGCGTAGTACTACATACTAAAGCACTGTATTAGGTACACTGTATATTATATACGTAAATATTGGATAGTACAAACTACAAACTACAAAGTTTTATGTATATTCCTAGGAGTTGCAATGGATTTTGGTATAATCTGTTTGTTACTCCCTGTATCTTTTACATACATGATTGTTCTAGACGTGGAGACCTGCCTTGTCAATGTATCTGAATATATACTTGGTAGCGATAATGGGAAAATGATAGGAAGCGAATGAAATGAAATACATAAAAAGGATGTGCAATGATAATACGCTAACAAAGCCATAATTAAAGACTTGTAACCGTTCCAGCAATCTCTCGCTTTAAAACTTACGAGTTACGAGCTAAATCCTATTATTTTATCTTGACTTGAGCTCACTGCGTTCCCTCGCTACTTTATAAACTATAACACTCTAGGTATAAATCCATGCTACATACACACTACACACAAACTACTAAACTCAAAGACAAAGGAATAAAAAGCTCTGTAAGATTTTTTACATCACTACTGCATACTGGCAGTGTGGTTTTATACAATAATGTAGGTAGGTATAGATATGCATGTAGCAAGTATTATATCTAAATTAAGAATTCATTTCGAATCCTAATAACGCTCTTGTACTGATGTCAGCGTCTGTGTACACAGCCATGGTGGTAAGTTATAACGTAATTAAATTTTAGCTTGGCATGGCATGACTAAAGATATTCTGACATAACAACTAAAGATTACTCTCCAACTACATTGCTACTACTAGAAAAGGCACAGGCATTATTACGCACTCATTGTTGTAGGTAATGCACTTACAATTAGACACTCTGCCATATAAAATGTGTTTAATTCATTACAATTTTACCTGTGTGTACTACAATGATACATTAGCTATACCGTATCGTAAAATTATTTATTTATTTATACAACTGCGTTACTTAACTTTACATGGTTTAGCGTATTTGTAAGTAACTTCATTAGTGTGATAGTGTTATTTTATTAAATTACTAATATAGTTTTACAAGAGGACAAATAAAAATGAATAATAATATAATGAAATGATTAGGTTTAGTGTTATGAGTGTAATATATTATGTATCTGTAGCTTAACACACATTATCTGTATTTACACTACATTTATGTATCACGTTGTTATATGATTATAATGCAAAGTGTAATAAGCTTTAATGTAACTACAAATATTACAAAGAAAAGGAACGAAAAAAACGAAACGGTTGATGATTTAATGGAGTTAAACTACCGTGACTTTCACATGAAATGAAACAATTATCAGTCATTCACAATCTATTGCTCTATGTGAATTTTGTTTTAACACAAAGATAAGTAGTGTATGTTATGTTGTGTATGTGTTCAGTGTATTTTGTACAAAAACTGCATACACATACATACAATACACAGTGCCCATATTATTACTACATTTACTATACAAGTTTGTATCTGTTAACTGTTCCTATATAATAATAGTAACTTGTTATAATTTTTGTTGTGATGTGTTACAAGTGTGTGTCTGTGTGTGTAGTATTGGTTTGGCCTGGCTTACTTGTTCTATTTAGGAACTTATGTATAGTAAAGTACAAGGTGTACATACACATTTGAACGTGTAAGCAAGTCCTAATCAGACAATTCTTTGCTCTTGTTCTGTAAAAGAGCAAATGGGAAGGAAAAACTTTGAGCAAAACAATTTTTAAATTGACTGGCTTGGCTTACGCTGCACTGCACTCCTGCATTATTGTGGTGAGTGAGTGATAGAGTGCAATATTTCAACTCGGAGCTTCTATGCCACTTATATAACCATAGACACACATATACATAAGAGGAAAGGTAACTTGGGCTCTTTCGGATCAACTGAATTCAAGTGAAGTTCAAACTGACTGACTGGGAACTCAGCTTGCTTTACTTTACCATCTGTTATTATGTCAAAAATGTCGATCTAATCTCATCTTTTCCACACATTGCTTACTGCGTCTGTCTACATTGGTCTTTCCTTAACAACCAAGCTTTTGTGAACAGCCTTTTCCAAACTGAAACTTATTTCTGACAGAGACTGTATTATATTAAAAGCATTTTTGGTTAATGTGGTTATATCATGTTGAATGTTCTACACGGAGTGCTGTAATAGGTACATAACTCTAAAATTGTTGTTGAATAATATAATGGGCTAAAGTTAAATTGAATTGCTCATGGTCAACACACTAACAAGTTACAACACATTAAGCGAGATTATGGATTTAGATTGGCACTTATAATTCTCTTAGGTATATAATATACTATACTTGAATAATTCAAGAATGATGATCTTACATTGGACTTGATAGGCAGAGTATGTACTACACACAATGCCACATACTTAGAGATACGTGTAGTAATTGTACAGGAATTGTGACGACAATGTCATAATTCACATGAACCTCGTGTTGCTACTTATTTGCATTGCTGCTAGAAATATATTTTCGGATAAGAGCGAATTCAACTAAGGATTTGTGAGATTAGAACAGAATCATAGTATCTGAAGTGATAAGAACGAGTTTGTTTCTCTCATCAGCACATTCACAGTCAGTGTGATAATATTCTTTTCATTATCTGAATCACAAGTCTCAAGTCTATTAGTCAGAGACACTGTCTCTCAGCTACAACTAACCTTGTGTCTGGTCATGATGATATTTCCATTCAATTGTTTCATACTTATCAATCACCATGAAACTTTTCCATGGGAAGTACTAAATTACTTATGGACGTTATTGTAAATGCAGATAGAGTTCGCATGTTGATGTCAATCTCAGTTACACTCCTAATTAATTCCCCTTCCAAACCAATTTGTCGATAGGTTTACAACATTTTAATGTTTTTTACATCGTGTCATATAAGAAATTCACATCATTAAGATTAGTCGAACTTTATTATTTCATTAGGATTTTATAAGACTTTTTTCAAGATTTTTTAGTCTTTTTGCAATGTTCAGCCTGACATTAAATAAAACATTTCCTTTGGGAAAACATCTTGCAAAAATTCAGATTTTCTGTAGTAAACCAATGTACTTGACTTTGCTCAAGATTACCCAACTATGAAACTTTTTTGCATTGGCATACCTATACTCCTTGTTCTATTACATCTTGTAATGTAAGTATGACGAAGTACCTAGTTTTGTTTGCAAATATGATACAACAATCAGAATTCGGTGATTCAAGTTTGTCTATCTTGAATTTCTATTCTCATGCTTCAATAAATTCCAAAGCAGAATAACAAGCGTCATTTTATGTATGTATGTAAGTTACGATACGTTACATAACAACTACACACACAGAGAGAACTAAACACATTTTATAATCAAAATCATAGACAAATAGAAAAGGAAAGACTCATAGCTACTTTATACATAGTATTTGTAATTTGGTTCTAACAATAAGTCCGTTGCTTGTTGAATCAAATGAAGTGAAATCTGGTTTCCTACTACATACAAGAAATCCCTAATGTTTCTGTATATATGCCGTCAATTGGCCGTCTATTTTGAGTTATTGATAGGCAATTTCTGAGTATTGAGTCTGCCTCTGTGTTTCTTCTCTGTGCGCCGACAGACCGACTGGGGTGGGTCAAGTCAACTTGAAATTTAAAATTTCAATCTATAACATTATTAGTAGCTCATAGAGAAATGGAGCGACTCCAGCAAGAGCAGTCCAGTTAAATCTAGTCCAGTCTGATGAATCTTTCACTAAAGATATAATAATGTATACTTATCTGTGATGCCTTCACACGTTCAGAAATCAGGATATGATCGTTCATGTGTGCATTCATGCACAATGTAGCAACTTCTTCTAAATAACCACTAAATACTAGCTGTACGTCCAACTAATCTCACAAGCATATCCCATTTCATTTGCTTCGGCGTTTCCTACACCACTATCATCCGTAATGGAGTAATGTACTTACTATTAGTAAGTAAGTGTAGTACTGTAGCTCAATTATGTGAGGTGCGGTAAGCTTAAGTTTGAGTTCATGTTGATGTTGATGTTCATCATGACGAGGGCACAATTAAGTCGAACCAAATGAAAGCCCAGGGAAGAAAAAAGAAGGGAAAACTCCGTCGGATCCTTTGCCAGAATTGTGTCTGTGTCTTCTCAAATCATCATTTGTGTCTGTTTCATGAGTCGACCAAGATTTGCTTCAGGGCTTTCAGTTCGGGGTGGCTTGTCTTAACTCACTCATACATTTTTCTCGCATCTCTTACTTATTACCTAATACAATGTACCTAATTCGTCTATCTTTACTTGTTCTCTTGTGTCTACTATGTAACGTGTACACACATTTTAAGTAAAGTTCGTGCTGTGATATGTGTGTTGACTAGATATACCTTCAATCCATCCAAACTCATTCTGAGTTAAGATGAGACACACATACTACACACACACATTGCATATATCTACACACAACACTATTGTACATAGGAACACAAGTGTTTTTACCTTTACACTACTACGTGTTGTGTTGTGCTCTTATAAACATGTAGACAGGAATGAATCTTGTAAAGAACATCATGCCCCGTCTCTCTGACTCTGTATTTACAACGTGAATTGAGGTGGATGAGGTGAGAGGAAGTAATTAACTTTATTACCTTCTTCATGCCAGTTGCCGTACCTCATTTTAGTCATATCTGTATTCACACATGCATTTGAATACTACACATATTTGTACAATACACTTCAAATGAATTTCACTATATCTACTTTACTCGCTCCTTGCCCATTTCATTTATTCAACTTTACGTAAAATAAATCCATTCTCACCAGTCACCACGTCAAGTTAGAGCATACCTTACCAGAGATAACACTATCTTACCACCTATGTTGCTCCAAGCTCAGACACAACTACATAATTGAGGAGGTTTGCGTGTGTATATTATGTGTCTTTGTGTTACTTGTTGTTCTTACTAATACTGGAAGACATAATAATAAGTCAGAACGCATGCAAAACTAACAACCCTTTTGCTCAAGTTCAATTGCTCAGGGCTCTGACCGTACTTCTCATGTTTCAAGTACCGACACTTAATATCATTCACTCAGTCAAATTACAAATTTCACAAATGCGAAATTAAATTTAAGTAGACTGCAAATGAAATAATTGTTCCCATAATGAACTGTTGTTGGAATGTGTTCTCAGAAAATCATCAGGCATAGCGTAAATTAACTAAGGTTGATATTGTACAATATAAGCCGTATATAAATGAAAAACACAACTCAATTGCAATTTAAGTGCAATTTATCATTTTCTGGTGGTATAATTTACATGAATATAAAGCACTTAGACTAGGTACAGAGACAACAAGGCAAGCTTTTATGCAACTAATAAAAATGAGATAAGGAACTAACCGGCCAGTTTTGGTGATGATCATTTCAGTTCCTAGATCGTGGAATTTATCCCACAAGTCTTTGGTTTCAAGATGACAATTGGCAGTGCGTAACTCTTCACAGTTACAGCGCCCTTTCATTTCAACTGTTTTCCTTTGAGATTTGGATTTTTTAAGAGGTCGGGAGTCCTCGGCTGGAGCAGAATTTCCTTCGTCTCCGTCAGCATTAGAAATCTGAGGAGAACTTCTGTCTCCGGGACTGCAGATAGGATCTTCATCGTCCTCGTCTTCATCCAACTCTTTGACACTGACAGGAGTTTCCGCAGATGATGACGTGACTTTGTTGTCATCATCACAGATGTCTATGTCTTTCTCGCAATCACTTTCCGAAAAGTCTTCCGTCTCTGAGCCACGTTGAGACAGCGACTCGTGTGAATTGGTCAGGCCGTGATTGTTATTGTGGTTATAGTTATTGTTATGATTGTAACGATTGTTGCGATTATTACTAAATTTATCTAGAAAACAA
>JAQFYB010004969.1:0-15006 GCA_034694085.1 Pogonognathellus longicornis | reverse complement strand
CCAAAACTTTAGGTATTAAGGTGTTTATTAATTACAACTATTAATCCAACAGACGATTTTGTATTTTCCAAATTATAATTTAAATTGTGGTAAATCATTTGGTTTTACGTTCGTATGCTTTAATGGTAAGTAAAATATGAAAAGTGTAATGCATTCAATTTAGGTACACATGTGTTATTATTATGTACCAATACTTCATTACGATCTTATTAAATTTCATCTCTGTACATGAACCCAGGTCATTTAAAGAAATTCAGAGCAACATGTTATTCTGAATCTCTACCGCATAATTATAAACAGAGACTTGAGGCATAACCTTAGCCTCCATACATCATTTCACCTGTTACACATTATATTCAATTAACTTCGCAAACTTTTCATCATGTACACTTACGTTATAATAATATATCAGTAGTCTGCATGATATTTTAGTAAGATTTGCACCATTTACTAAGAGTGGGAGTATTAACATGCATGTAGTAAAATCTGAGTTGGAACATAATTTAGTGTTATTTAGTCAAGCTAACTGTCTCTCACAGCTTTATGATCAATTTAAGTTTCTGCAATCATCTCTGACCACATTTCTTATTGGTGTTAGTTGGTATTGACACGTTTTGAAATGTACTTGCTATCGTAACACAAATACACATGTGGCAAATGATAACATTCACATCTAAACATCATTGACTACCTAAGTATATAATTATACAATTGTTATCTTATACCGGTTCAGTTTCCATGTACTATATAACGCTATAACTTTTATTTAACATTCAATTTCCAATGCTGTCTTATTGTTATAGACTCAACTTCACTCACCATACAATGCTCTGCAATCTGCAACTTACAGACAGACTCGAGTCAACCTCAACCCAGTCATTGCATTGCTTGCTGTGTGGACATTACACTAATATGTAGTACATAGTACTAGTCATTAGTATTGTTGTATGGTTTTGGCTGTAATAATGTAATTATGTCTGCTACTGGTTTCAAATAACAAAAAATGTTTATCGCTCACTCACTTACATACTACATAAATCTATAATACAACACAAAAACAGACAAATATTCTGCTGATATCATAAGAACGAGGGAAATACCTCTTTCTTACATTATCTTACATACTACTACTTACATGCATCATTATAATATGTGTACGATGTACCTGACAATTTTAGGTGAACATTTTATACACTCACACGTATCTGTAATGTACAATTATTCCAAGATTACTTTGTATTGTGTATCATTTATAACAGAAGCAGAGCATACTGCTGTAGCGGAATATTGTGTGAGAGAACACAAAGAGAATCATAGTAGATGTAAAAGTTGTAATGGTAACTGTTCATTATAATGTTATTATAATGACATGATTTGCATTTGGACAGAGTCTGAGAGCAGAGCACTGTAAAGTAAAGCACACAAGCTACTATGTATGATGGATTTTCAGCATGTTAAAGTGACATAGCTATTGAAACGGTAAGCTTTAATTGTATTAGCGTTAAAAAGCATGAAGTCTACAGTGTATCTGTTCTATCGCAGAAAATCTTACAGAAACTCACCCTTGACCGCCTTTGCTTTTCATCAAGGCTTGCTATATTATAGTACAGGCCGAATCGTCAGCTTGAGTATATAAACTTGTGTATACTTTTACACTGTTGTTGACAGAAATGTAAACCATAATATTATGTGCATCAAGAAGTTGTATAAGTGTGTAGCATAGTACAAGCAAACTATCTTCGTTTCTCCCAATAATAGTAAACATGCATTTTACTTGGAATGAATTGCGTCTTGGTGTGTTGGACACAGTAACTATACAAAATTGTATTTTGGTTAAATTTGGAATGGAAGGTATATTTTATATATAGTCATTCTGTAGTGTAAATATATAACAGTACGAGCTGTAAGTAACAAGCAAAATAACGACTTAAAAATTGCTTACTACTAAATGCATACATTTGCTTTCATTACGTTTACAAAGGAATATAACACAATTACACGTCCACCAAATAGCAGCACTCGTGTTTTCAGAACTCCCAAATTACTCAGAATCTTATATAATACATAATAGTGGATATTTTCAGAAGTAACACACAGTCAGAGCCAAAACTTTACTTTTTTAACAGAGTCTGCTAATAGCATGACATACACCCAAAATGATGATGGTCACAGATAAAACAGGATGGTAGTAATGATATTATAACTGGTAGAAATAGAAATGTTTGAAATAATATGGGATTTACGGTCAGCTTGGTGTAAAATCCTTGTATTTCATGCAAGTGAGGTGTGTCACATACATTTTACATTACACACACACAACAATTACTCGCTCGAGCATCTATCAAATGATGCAGTTTTACAATAATATTCCACCAAATTAAATAAAGTTGAATAAAGCAAAGGTTTGCAATCTACCTACTAAACTTCCATTATACCTTAGTATGGGTTTTTCAATTGACTGATCAATTTACCTACATAGGTATTTACGCTGAAAGAAAATAATGAGAGCCACAACACCCTAAATGAGTAGAATGGCAAATCTTTTCTTGTATAAAACATTGAATGTGGTGCATTGAATGTAACTCTGCTGTCTCAAAATTCGCTACAGCTCCATACACTTACTTACTATTGCAAATTGCAACTAGAGGGATTTGGGTCAATCTTACTTACTTTTAGTTAGGTAGATTAGATAAGTACTTTACTTACCTAGCATAATGTAAAGCACATAGCCAAGCAGTTACAGATTAGTGTAGTTTACTCCCTCAAAAAAAATAGAGAACGCGAGTCAAAGAGTTATATATAAAGTCAATAAAATGAACTGATTCGACTATTACAAATATAGCTAAGTACTCATAGACATAATGTGCAAAGACAAAATGAAACGACAAATGGCATACAGTGTATATACACCGATGAACGAGCCTTTTGTACACAGTTGATTCTTTTGATTGCATTTAACTTTTATTACTGTAAGTATAACATTCATTTCATGGAGATATTCCACTTGACACAGACCAAACATAGGTCTCTCGTGTCTCGTGTATATTTCTAGGTACCTTATGGATGTACTTGCATGTATGGCAGTAGTCGCACGTAAAGAAATAATATTACGTGAATGTACAACTACTAAAAGTGAACCTGATGATGTTTGCAGTTTGCACGAATGTATTACCTAGATTGTTTATCATACATTCAGTTTCTATGAACTTACAGATATATACGTGTGATATAGCCATATCAAATCATTTAACAAAGATCGACCAAAATCACGAATATGAATGTAAATTTCCATTCAAACACATTTACCTCCATTTACACTCTCCACATGTTTATATGAGCAAATAACTTACAGTGTCTCCTTATGCACTTTTCGTTATACTCTCATGCATTACTCTACAATATTGCACAAAGAACAATGAGAATTTTTTAGTTTCAATGTGACATTATAAATAGAATGTCAACCCACGCCTGCAGTATATTACTTGGAATTCATTAGCAACTAATTAGAACTGTTTACTCTCATAAAATTTAATGAATGACAAGTTTGCAGATACTTTTCAGCATTAATAGCTTATATTTTTTCAAGTTTGTGTAGCCAGTATATTAAGGTGGTATATGATGTTTTAGGTACCTACACGAGTGCACTTTAGCGAACGATTGTTTTAGTCCCATGAATTTATTCTGTAAATGGCATTAGAGAAGGAGCCGAGTTGATAATTTGATTGTTTTATTGTATCAAAGGTCACTATCCTCGTCATCTCTTTTGTAATCTAGTTTGTTTTGATTCGAGTTAAAAGGATAAATATTAAATGGTAGGAATGGAAGGATTTCCTTTCGAATTCACTTTTAGGGGATGGAACAAACGTTAATTGTAAGTAAATTGGTATATTATTTTATTTTATGTAAGAGTATCTGACTGATGGCAGATGCTATGTCCTCTCATCCTTTCAAGTGTTGAGGGATTTACTGCTTCATTCATAATAGGCTTTTTGCCAACTGCCATACCTTTTTCGTGCTATTTTAATGAGTGTAATGTTGTCAATGTAGAACTTATCAATTAAAAATGTACATCTTATAGTCAAATAGCACCATGTACTTATTTCCCAGGCTAGATGCATACCATGCATGCCAGACTCAATATACACGATGCGTGTCTTTCTACTAACAACTATAATATCAAATGAAGGGTTACACTTACAATGTATAATTGTAAGTGCAATTAATGTGTGTGTATGCAATACAGTACACCACATTATAGGTACTACCATAATATTACATAGGCAGCAACATGGTAGTTGCGTTGTGTGAATGTATTTGTGTTGTTTGTATATGGGATGCGTTATATAATAATTATAACATTTCATTTGGACTATGGACCCTCTAATTTCATGAATATAATTTAGGAACATGAACATTATTATAGGTATATAGGAAAAGTCAATAGAAATGTGCTAACAAGTTTATATTTCTCAAGATTTCTCCGAGTTTGCCAAATCTTTATTAATTTTCCTTGACAGTATGCGGATGGCAAGGATTATGCCTTCGGTAGAATTGGTTGAATTGAAAATTAAAATAAAGGTAAGTACATCATGGCTTTAACTTTGTGTTATGACTATGAGATTGTATGCTAGAATATTACTTCAAGTAGGTATACAGTATGCATAAAACATTATGGCATTTATTTATCGTATTATTGTAAAGTTCCTACTCTATACCAATATTAAGCTTAACGTATGTACTGTGCAGCAAGGAATATCCAACAATTTGAAATCATTCTTCTGCAAAAATGGCTCAGATCTTTTGTTTGGGTTTCATTGACCGGCTTTGTATCACCTTGCCTTGCATCTCAATCTGAGATATTGAAGAGAAACACTTCAATAGCTTTCATCAATAAAGTAGCGATATTCAGAGAGCAAAAGGTGTGTAGTAGTGTAGTCAGTAACTAATGATAAACAATTACTGGTCGCGTAATACAAGGTTAACATGTACGTATGCTTCGTAGAACTATCATATAGAACATTTTAATATTTCTAAACACATGCTTCATGATTTGCTTATCAAATAGTGAGTGAGAGAGAGAGAGATATTGTAACATGAATATGAAAAAGGCAGGCAATTTTAATATTTTCATAAATTACAGGTATACCAGTATGTGTATGTTGTAGTAGGGTAATGCGAGTGTAAATTAAAAGTAGGTGCATGCCTTGTCCCAAACTCCCTGTGTAGTATGTATGTATTGCTAAAAATATTGTAACAGAAAGGAACTCTATGATTAATGCTACAGGAATATTTTTCTAAATTGTATACATACTTCCAATTCAATCTCAGAATGGAACTCATCCTGTTAAAATTGTATTTGTGGGTATAGGTGTACATAATAGGTAGGTACTGATATATTTAGTGTTGCAAGATCAAGTTGCATAACGATGTTATGTCCTGAAGATACTTATGGGACAATTGTTGTCTGAGACTCTAATTTATGAAAGATTAAACAATTTTATTCGCCAGAATTAATGGGAAAATAATAATATCTGACACGTTAATGATATTCCCTTATTATTTATATCTAATCATAACAAAGTGTATGATCTTGCCATTTTGATCTTCAAGCACTCTATTAAAATTACTAGGCTCATTTAAATTAATTAAAGTTGGATTTTTGTTGTTCTTTCACACAGGACAAGTTTCTGTTACTTTGCATTATATCACTTTAATACTTTATAATGTCTCGTACATGCACACAATAAACTTTATATAAGTTGGACAAAGGCGACTTTGTGTAACGGCCGCTACCGAATCCGTGCATAATTATAAAGCATGATCGTTTCTTTTAAATTAATAATTAACATGAACGGATGCCCTTGACTTTCTTCAGGTTTTTCTAGTTTAGATAGGTTATACAGATCATAACATTATTATTACCTACCTACTCTCTTTTGAATAAATCAAGTCTGAATCATTACCGAGACGAATTCATAAACATTTTGATTCACTTTGTTTTCAACAATACTCTTATAAACAGGTAGGTATACAACAACACATTTTATTCGCATAGGCTAATTCTTATGATGTGTGACTTCGCAGGAATAAATATTATGGTAATTTTAACTGTGAAGTAGAATCTTGCCCGCAAATGTCATGTCATTCGAACTAATTGCTGAAATAATTATCGCGATATTGAAACTTTCGTTTGTAAACAGATATATAGGTCAACTACTACATTCAAAAATGGTTATGAATGAAAATAATAATATTATTATTGTAGCAATTGAGTTGTAGCTACCTCTGCATGTTTATGATGGTTATATTTTAACAAAGAGATTGAGTATTCGTGACATTATTGTTTCCTATTCTATGCAAATTTATTTATGTACTCCGTCATTTTTAATGGTTATGTAATTCAATTATAATAATGATTCCTTTTGTTTACTTGATTTGCACAAAAATGATTATTCTACAATCTCTTCAGAATCTCAAAAGAAGAACAAATAATAGCCTCCTACAGTGACTTCATAAATTGATTACATTTTGTTTCTGCATTCCACGTAGCCTTGCATGAAATAATCTTACAAGAAGTATTACAAGATACTTCGTTACAATCAACTACCAAACACAAGCAAAAAGTTTATCTTTGTATTATCTATGTATTATTATTAATAGTTGCTAATCGTATTGTTTGTTTCTTCACACAATGTAATAGCACCATTAACACCACAATACACTATTATTAGCCAAAGTCAAAACCTTTGAAATCTGTTTTTTATGCAAAACTTGGTGAAAAAAATATCCTCGGACAAAAATGTAGCTTAGCAAGCATTTTTCTTTTTCATTAAAGTTTATTAACGCCGTGACCCAATTTGGTGGCCTAAGACAGGTGACTTCTGGCTGTAGCTCGTATATTTACTAGAATACTTGTCTAACACAAGAACAAACGATAAAATAATTGAATTCCAACATGGTTTACAACGTGTTACAAAGGATAGCGTAATTTTAGCATCAACTCACTCTCTGAAAGATACACAATCTGTGTGGATGGAGATAATTCATATCGCATGAATTGATCTATATATGTAGGCATTAAATCTACATGTCTATAAATATATTATACTCAACTAATGCCTACTTAAGTGTTAATATTAACGATCTCACACTGAGATAATGTTCTCTGAGGAGAGTAATGCCATTGCCATTGCTGCAATGCAACTCAAATGCAATTTGCAAATCATTTTAAATAGCTTTCTTACATGTTTACGCATAGCAATAATGTCTGTAATCGCCAACGTAAATTATACAAGAATGAACTTAGTCAAACGAACAGGGAATGGATGACTACGTAATCCTCATAGGCCAAAAACAACAAAGAATTATTTTGAGTTATTGGTAGTAGCTTTAAAGCTACTCTTTTTGCTGTATCTGTATGTATTGAAATTGTAATAGAAGGATAGTGTGGTGGTGGTCGTATCACTAATCTCATTTTCCGGTCCGCTGGCTCTACAAAATGTTCATGTATATATAATACGATAGTAAGTGTACTAATACGTACGTCTACTATGTAAACACTAAAAATGAATTGCATCAACCACACCATACATTGAAAATAGCCGAGTTATTACATGTCGTTACATATGCATGAAACTAATTCACTTTGTAAAGCTATATAATTTTCATGTCATCTTTACGTAGCAATATCTTTTATGCATTATCATTGCACATACTTAATACATACATTGTGCAGCACACTATTTGGTTCAACCAAAATCTATATACACAATCCAACCGCCTTTGTCTAAAAAAATAGACGATCATGTTTGCAGGATTAGCAGATTGTACTAATAATACAGTAACCACATACTTGTAGTTACTAGTAATATAATAATTTAATAATAGATAGCGATTGGTAATTTAAATGCTAATTCTTGTTTTCCTAACTCCATTTTCAACGTATATTTATTGTTAGTTAATATTAGCACTGCTATGTATGTACGAGAACAGCACGTAGTCGTAGTTTTTGCTTTGAAGTGAGTAATATAGTAATTCCTTTATTCATTAGTCTAATTCTCATAGTAAAATAAGTGCGTATGGCCTATTCTGCTACACACACACTCACACACGTTGTGAGTGTGTAGCATTCTTCACATAGAAAACCTACTCACTCATACAATATGATATATTTGCGAGTACTTTATTCTTAGGGTAAATCGCTTGTCGTAAGTGATTGTGTAAATTACAGCATACATGCACAAATGTTGAATATTATTAGAGCTACGACTACGTATGGAGATCAAGCTTAAGCTTGAGAGTTAGTTAGTTGGAAGCGAAAGTTTATTGAAGTGAGTCAAGTGAAGTGAGCATGGTAGGAGTACTAGGAGTAATACTTAATACAATGGCAGGAGTAGTAAAATGGTAGTCAAGTAATAATGCAAAGGTAAATAATACGTAAGCTAATAGTTACCTAAATATTTTGCATGTATTACTGCAACTAATGCTGCTAGTAAAGTACAACTGTAGTTCTAAGTACTTCTATAGCAGTATTTTGTAGTGTGCGTACAATATTGGGATAGGATGGTAGACTGTGTGCGATTACTACAAGCAATTGACTTGAGAAAAGCTATCTCTGTCTGTATATACATACATACATAAAAGAATACTCTGTACTGCACTTAACACATAAATAGTGAATGCTTCACTCATTTCAGGTGATTCTCTGGATGCTCTCTTACATATATCTGCACTACAACTGTACTAGTATCGCTGTACAACCTGACAGAATGCACAGCATTCAGAGAGTGAGTGGAATACATTGAGATAGCACTTCACTTGTAAATACTGAATTCATAAAGAAGACGTAGGTAGTGAAATGAAGCTTAAGAACGTTTTGTAATGTAGTCATACACTCAATATATACGCGTCGCAAGTTGAATCGTTTTTATTACAATATACTAAACTACATAATATATATTGTACATATTGTAGCAAAGTAGAATTTACACGGGGCAAAACAAGCATGGAATTCCCTCTTGTTCGTATACTTATATGTAGTGTAGTTTTTACAGCAAACAACATGCAAAATCTGAACACACGTAAGTAACTAACTAACTAACATAAGATGCAAATGAAAAAGTAACAATAATAAAAGAATGGGAAGAAGGGGATTTTGTGGTGACCCCTCCAAAAAATATACAACTGTTCGTGTATCGTCGTATAAAAGTCATAGTAAATAGTTAACTTACCTGCCTTGTCTTCTTATGCATGTACTTAACTCCTATTTTATATTACTGTGAACACTCTGCTCCTGCTGCCTTGGCTTATGTGCTTATTTCTCATGTACTCACTTACATACATCCATATAAACACATTCTACTACACACTACATAGAATACATTCATTCAAATATGTATACACTTTATAGCAAGTAGTCTAAGTCATAAGTATTGAGCATGAGACTGTAATGTAATGTGAACACCACACCATACCACAGGTAAAGCACAATCCATTCGAATATCCAAACAAGAATCCCATGTACACATTATACATATACATATTATTAAATTGCTTCGTTGGAAGAGGTTGCAAGTTGCAATGCATTTGTGTTGTTGTCTTGTCTATCGTTGATATGCACTCGACTCACTTTCAACGTCAACTCGCTAAGGAAAACAACTCTCCGTTACGATTAGGATTACCTCACACTTTACCAACTGAGTAGGCAGGCAAAGACAGGCGAAGCACACACAGGCACTTTGTTGTTCTTTGTACTCCTGCCCCACTAATACTATTATACATTCATAAATTATTAGCTTTAAGGCAACACACACTACAGTTAGTAGCACACAGACAGCAACAACAACAACGCTTTTACATTGCCGACTACTATCAATACAGTGCACTCCTACAAATACAATACAACCGTTCTGTTTTAATGACAATAATCATACACAGCCACGAAAACACCGATTAATACCTTAAAGTCTTAAAATACATTCAGTTTCAAGATTAATTCATACTTGACAGTTTGTTTGACTAGTTAATAATATTCCTAATTGTACTACGTGTGTGTATACCTAGACACATTTATGTCAGTTGTGTAATTGTGTACAAATAATACATAACATTAAACACTATATATACTCCATGTATAGAATGTATACAAGAAAGCAACGATACATATAAAGTATTGTGAAGGTGCGAATCTACAACTAATCTGATTTGTAAACATTTTAATACTTAGTATGCATCCATAACGTAGTCTTCGTATAGTGTGCTATTCTACAGTGTTAATTTTAAGGCGGATTATTAGTGGATTGGTTTATTTGTCATGAATTCCCGTGAAATCACAGTGACAGGTGTGTACAGATAATGTAGTTGACGGTTTTACTAACGCTGTTGTGCTCGTTTTTTCATAGTGTTTTTGACACCATGTTTGTTTGAAAATGGATTTGCAATGTTTGTACAAATAGAAGCTTTCGGATCCGCATTCATTTACTTTTACATTGTTTAGTAGACCGTGGGTGTTTAGATGAACTTATTAATAATTGTGTGACGAGAGCTCTTAGGTATAATTCGTGTGAGTGTGTTATCTGTGACGTATTCAGATACATTTTACAGTTAGTATGACCTATGAACTATAAATAAATAAAGAAACATAAATATTATAATTTTAAGACACTACCATCACTGCCTACTTTAGCTACTACGGTATTTGACGAAGGATTCATTGTTGTATCCTAGTAGTAAGTTGACATTTGAAATTTTTATGATTGACTACGTGTAGGCAAAAACAATCGAATGCCACACTCACATTCACATACAGATACAAATACATGCACAAGAGAAAATCAATGACAAGCAAAAAAAGTTGTTCTTAAAATAGTACATGTACATGCAGATGTGCTTATAGGCATAATACCACGAGGAAAATTTAGTAATTGTCTCAGCATGTCCACGAGCTGATTCTTCCACAGTCTTTTTCGTCTGTGTGTTCCTCATGCTTGTAAAAGTTTTTTAGTTATCATCCCAGTGTGATCGTTGTGCTGTACAGTGTCAACCCTTACTTACAAATTGGCTCACATAAAAAAATCCATTGAACTACACAATTGTTTTTAAAATACAACACATGAGACAGCGGCCATGTATATAGAGTCACTTCTGATGCAGACAATTTCTTTTCTGCCCAGGAATGATTCTGTATCGAATCAGCTTCAACTCCAACAGAGATTTGGATGCACGCAATGAGGATAATGAAATCAGCACCTGATAAGGTAATTAAACACAAACATATTTCATTTTTAATCAATCCATAAACCACCTAGGTACTTACTTACATCTAAATGATCAACTCATGTAGCTATTTTAATTATTATTACTAATACAATGTGATCTTAGGTTTAGAATATAATTGATAAAAATAATAGTATTACTATTAAATTGAAATACAAGTATATAGAATAATGACTTTGAAGACTAAGAGTACAGATTCAAGCTTAGAAAATATTGCTTAGTATATTAATCAGGTAAAACTCCGTTTTTTTGTACATGGACATTGTAAATGTACACATGTACGTAGGCATGCCATAAATATTGCGTATAAATATCAACATTAATATTTTATTAAATATTAGATACCTAGGCAGTTACATCTAGAAATGGTTGTCCCATAAAATAATTAGTGAATTGCAAGGGTTTTTGTTTGATATTTCAAGGAATTTGGTAATTGAAAATGACTGTGACTATTGGGTCGTTTGCGTTTGGAAGTATGGTGAGACACTTAAGAACGTGTGTGATTTGGAAATACGACATCCATATGTAATTACACGGTGTACAAAGTGTATATTACCTTGCCGTTGCTGCAAGCAGCCTAGTTAAGTAGTAGATGAGTTCATAGACTATAATAATATATTTGCGTTAACATTTGGTCAATGATGCAGTTCCTCCTGAGAGTGAGCCAATATTAAAATGCCGTGTGTCTGTCTGTGTCTGTGTGTTGTTAAATGATTGCCAGGCTATGTCATGCTATGCCACATGACAATTGCGGACATCTATGAAATGAACGTGTCTGGTTTCCCTGAGCTCTTTTACTCTTTGCTCCTAGCACTCCTAAACTAAGTAAGTAAGCAAGTCTCAAACTGCAAATTTTGTTGTTGTAATTAGAGAAATTCAATTTGACAGACATGACGCTGCATTGTGATTGCAACATATCGCTTAAACTTAAGTATTTTCGTATTATGCTGAGCTGTTGCTGTGTGTTAGTGTGTCTGTGTGTGCAAGCTGACTAGACTCGTATTCTGTACACATAGATACAAATAGCGTTGATGATGTTTGTGGTGTGGTGGTGTGTGTTAGTGTGAGTGATGTTGCTAACTCATGTCATACGTAGATGGAATAATATATTATAGAATTGTATGTAATGTATATATTTATAATAGTTAAATTGCAAGTATTGTGTGTCTATAAATTGTGTAGGTATTAATTCTAGGTATAGTTACTCATACATGACATGTTTCATACTACCTACTACTACCTAAACAAATTCTAAAGCTCTGTCTGTGTTTGTCTGTGCCTCAAGGTATACATTTCATTCGCATTTAACTTCAATTCATGATTAACTCTCTTTGGTGTTTTGTTAGCGACAATGAATGATCACTAAAAATCGAAATGACTCTCAATCATAGCCGGGAGTGCAAGTGTCAGACAGAACTTTTTCCGAAAATAAAAGTGCAGGTGTAATGTCATGTAATGTGTGTTTCACCATTTATAATGAATGAGACTCTTGAATCACATTTACATATTACTACATGCAATCAGAGTGACAACAATGTGTTGAATAAGAGACTATTTACGTACACTCAGTTGTTGTGATTATATTTGTGTTTATTTGTGGAGCGTGTGCCCTTAAATACACAATGAGCCAAGCTTTGAAAAATTCCTGGCATTGTGTGTTTTCTTTTCTTTGCTAAATACAATGCATCGTTTCCTTTCAATGAAGTTTTCTTTTTTCCATTTTTAAACTGGACATTGCTGCATTCGATTTGATTTTCTTGTTTATATATTCTGATGAAGGTACTTTCCTATGTCACAATTGCCTCATTTGTACAACTTAAATACGTCCATTGAGTATTATAACAATCTTACGCAGTACCTTTGAGTATAATGTTATTAGTAGTATAAAACAGTCATTATGATACAATATCATAGTTCTTGTATGTGTATAAAATGTAAACAAACTCTTTTGTTTAACTTGCACGGACAGGTCTGGCCTGGCTTTGACTTCTCAGAGTGTAAGAGCCATGACTTGAGCTCATTATTCAGTTGTACAATCAAATGTCAATTATTTACCATTGGAATCCATCTGTCTTAACTGAAATATTCTCTCAATTTTTGATATTTTATTCTTCCCATGTACAAACCCCACAACATGCAATCGTTGAAACTGCTACCGCCCCAACAATACATCTGTATGTATAATAGATGATACTACACACTACAGTACATTTCCATGTACAAAACAAAGCTACTAGTGTATAAAGTTGATGTACCTAGTCGAATCTCCCAACAATCTGCATTAGTATTTATTCATCTCAATCTCAATGTATAAAGATGTAAATACTTCTGAACAGAAAGCATTATTATTGCAGTATATCCACTATTGGTTATAAAGTGAGTCGTACTGTAGACTGTATAGTGTTTGCATTTTGAATGATATTCTGATTCAAGTACATTGTGACTTCGTCGATTATATTTGGTGGTATGATATGAGTATGTAGGTACTGATAATTATGTCTTCATGCATTTACACAGTAATACATTTATATGAAAACAAGATTACACGCCAATATCAAAGGGATGTGTGTATTATATCGTATCTACTACTTACTATGTACTACAACATTGGTACAGTTACCTACAAACATTATGTGATTATGTGTGTGTGTAATATAGGAAAGATGACAGAGAGAGAGAGAGAGAGAGAGAGACGGAGAATGCGTGATGAGGATGGTAAATGTGTTATGCGATCCTGTTATATAAAATATAGTGCTAGTGTTTCTCGAGTGAGTCTGAATAATAATAATAAAGTGGCTTTGAGAAAGAAAGAAAGGATGGCAGTGTTTGTAATGTAATAGTAATCTTGATGAACATAATAATATAATATAGTGTAATATGAAAAGAATGGGCACCACACCACGGAAGAGGAAATTTGCGACGACCAAGTCGTCTACGACGGACGACTTATTGAAGAGTGAGAAAGAGAGAGAGAGTTGAATGAAATGATGCTGCTCCATGCTCCTTCGTGTTGCTGAGCATTGCTCCTCGCAAACTTATTACTCAGAGTCAAATGCTGTCTGTCTGTCTCTTTCATCCACAACATCGCCTCTAAGTAAGTGCTGATTGCGATTGTGACGAGAAATATATACATCACAGTCCAACATAGCACTACTAGTAGCATATAGCAAAATGAATCCATCTACTTCAGAGTGTTCAGAGTTTGCTTACTTACTTAAATGAAGTCAAGTCATCTTTTTCCATACGGTTTAGCATAGGAGAGTAGTATAGCAGTGCTTTGGTTACACACGCAGCTAACGTAGTAGGTAACTAGAAATGTGTAAGTGCAAGTTATGCCTACCTAGTTGTATAATAAATGATACAGCAGTACTAGGTATGTATATTGTATGCTACATGTATGTATGAAATATGTATAAAGTTTGCACTAGCACAAATCATAACCAACTCCATTATTCTTATTCTTATGGGTACCGCAATTTCATATTGCGGTATTGCATTATTGTACTTACTTTGCTTATGTTATGTTGGTTTGTCTAGTTACCAACCTATGAAGTAGGTACTAGGTACACTGTATATGTTATTCTACGAAGAACTGTATACTATTACCTATGGACTCTCTCACACTCATCAAACGAGAGCATGTATTTAGTATATATTATGTTGTTGTACCACACTCACAAATGCATAGCGTATTAGCAGTATTATTGTGATAAATTATATACAGACAAAATA
>JAQFYB010004968.1:0-15012 GCA_034694085.1 Pogonognathellus longicornis | reverse complement strand
GCAATTTCGTTTCTTAAATATGCAAACTGCAAAGTATATAATAGTGATATTTTTACATTATTATTTTTACTCCACTCACAATAGAATTAGTGTGAGTTCCTTCTTTATCATGAATGCCGAGAGGAAATAAATTATTTAAAAATATGTAAACAAATTATGTGTAAAATTGCATTATAAAGTACCGTTGGCATACCCAGCAAACTGCAAGTGCACACCCTCAGACTGAGTTTGTTGTCTCAAAATAGGTTGTGTTGCAATTTAAATTCAACAACTGTTACAAAGTTATGGTTAAAAAACAAAATGCTAAACTTAATAACATATTATCACACTAACAAAAGCTAAAACATAACTTTTATTTGAAATTAGCACATTTACGTGATTATTTGCCGTTTTGGCCATTTTTGCCAATTTTGCCGGGCGGCAAGCGAAAATCATTTTTTGCCGGCAAATAGCGAACTCTGATTTCGACATTCAACGCTGATATTTGAAATCAGGAAAGAATATAATGTAATAGCTTGCTAAAATTCACAAGAATTCTACATAAATTAATAGCGCTCTAGCATTATTAGCCTTAATTTTAAGTGCAAAAACAATGTGAATATATAGTACGTGTGCGGATAGGCAAACCACAAAATAAATAATAACCACGTAGAAATAAATAAAAAAGTAAGTAAATATAAATAATGAAGTAAAATACGGACTCAAAACTTACTGAACATTGTTTACCTTGTAATGCTTTGTCGTAATTACACCGCTCTCAGTAAAATTGTTTCTTGCTCTGAAATTTTATAAACAACTCTCAGATTGGTATAGTTTTACGTACTATTTGCTTTATATAGTGAGTTAGTTTGTCTTAGCAAATAAGTTAAAACTTAAGGAGTATAAATCCGTCCTCCAATGCTATGATTTTAAGATAACTAAAAAGTTGGCTTTTATTTAGTAGTGGAAGCTACTTTATAGAAATGGTTGGTCAGTCTGTTTTTCTGTTACTCTTTGTATGCACTTTTCCCAAATGGACTATATACACGTATTTATTACAATATTAACACTAGAATAGAATAAAATAGAACCTTTATTGTCTCTTTAAGTTATCACTCATAGACAGGTATAATAATAATAATTTGTAAACTTAGATAATATTAGGAATGACAGATCTACTTGTGACAAACCTGGTCGCTTACATTGACCTTACAAATAAACGTAACCCCTAAAGTATATATTTCTCAAAGGGGGAGAGCCAAGTCAGAACTGTACCTTAGAATATTGTGCAGCGTAGCAAAGCATAAAATGTGTACCCTTGACTCAACTACAGTAACGTGTGGTGGTAGAGAAACGTGCTGAAAGTTTTCAATTTGGTTAATTGTGACGATGAGGGAATGTAACGTATGGAACAGACAGTTTGTAGATAGCACTGGTAGAAAAGTCCTTCTTTGGCTCTATGATGAACTCCAACAGCAACAGCACGAAGGAGGGATCAGCTCAATTCCAAAGTAGTGGCTTGGTACTACTGACTGTCCAGATCGTCAAGGCCAACGAACCGCCGCACTATCTCCATCCGCTTGCCATTCAAATTAAACCCACCTGGATCTTGCACAATTTATTGATAGTTGGAAAATGGGCCGATTTTCACTGAAATTCACAAGTCACGGGGGGTAGTTCCACTTGAAGCACAAATGAACACATTTTCGGGTAGCTGATGTCAAGGGTCACACTTTGGTATAAATTTAGCACTAAACACTCACTATTTACCTAATTATTTGCTTTAAAAAGCGGAAGCGATTGCAGGCGACCATGCCTGTTCGGCTGCTGACTTGGCTCTCCACAATATTAACACTGTATGCATTGCATATATCAGTGTGCGATTAGATACCTACTACACTATACATATATCTGCTACAACGCAACGGCTCCCCAAATGACCTCAAATGCTTCACAATTCTGCAAAAAAATCCCATTAACTCGTTTACCAACACATGTTCCTGCCAATCTTCCGTTCAAATAACATCTACACCATTCGGAGTGCTCTTAATTCAGGTATCACACATTCATCCTTAAACTAACAGCCCCTCTTTAAAAACTTTGTACACGACTTTACAAAACGGTATTCAATTATATTTGGGTAATATCAAAAAGTAAATTATCAATGTAATTAAATTACAAATGTGTTTTGTAATGTAATTATCAATTAATAAAAGATCAAGTAGTTTTCCTTTACCTGTTTCAATCAAATAACTATGAAATCAATCCTAGACACAATACTCTATCACACAGCTTTACTTAGTAGTTTAATTTAGCCACAATATTTCAAATAAAACTTTTTAGGTTTAGCCTTGATTTATAAATTTATATATCTCAGTGTATTCACAAGCGTTACAAGTGTATTTCCTACATACATATTGTGTGATTACATACATATAAGTAACAGATTATAGTGGTAAACTTATGTACCTTGACCTAGTTTTCTTAACCAACTAAAGACTAATTAAGGAAAACTATTTTTTGTAGAATTAGAGATTCTAGGCCATTACGTTTTGGAGCTTCCTCGAATAAACACATTGTATGTTATTATTAATGCATTATATCATTTAATTGCAAATTCATTTTTTCTCTCAGTGACCGATGAATTTTTTCTCTCAGTGACCAATTAATTTTTTCTCTCAGTGACAAATTCATTTTTTCTCTCAGTAAAAAATTCATTTTTTCTCTCAGTAAAAAATTCATTTTTTCTCTCAGTAAAAAATTCATTTTTTCTATCAGTAACAAATTCATTTTTTCTATCAGCAACAAATTCATATTTTCTCAGTAACAAATTCTTTTTTTCTCTCAGTAACAAATTAATTTTTTCTCAGTAACAAATTCATTTTTTCTATCAGTAACAAATTCATATTTTCTCAGTAACAAATTCTTTTTTTCTCTCAGTAACAAATTCGTTTTCTCTCAGTAACAAATTCATTTTTTCTCAGCAACAAATTCATTTTTTCTCAGCAACCAATTCATTTTTTCTCAGTAAAAAATTCATTTTTTCTCTCAGTAACAAATTCATTTTTTCTTATAGTAACAAATTCATTTTTTCTCCCAGTGATTTTATGATTTTGATGATAAACGTAAAATATATATTAAAGATTTACCTACGATTTTTAAAAAAACCTAGATCATAAAATGGGAATTTAAAACTTTACCAGTTTTGATAAATATTTTCCCCAATTAAAAACTCAATGACAGATTGATAGTACTTTGAATCAATATGTTATAAAAATTCAAAAGTGTGGATGCTTTAATAAAAAAGAAAATTGCGATCGCGATTCTTAGTGGTCGGCGGCTACGCATCCATTTTCTCATGTACACCCCTCCCTTTCTTTTCCAAAACAATTGTAATTCAAGTGACGCCAAATATAATTTGGCACTTTCACCGAGCATTAAATATTCCAAAATAATCAATAATACTGAGCCTGCTGGAAACATCATAATTAGAGGCATAGAAATGGCTTTGTTCATTTTCATAGTAATATAATTGGCAATAACACCAACTGAAAAAGCCGAAGCAAACAATGCGGGGGCTGCAATGACTATTAAACTATTGATAGAAATGTTCAGCAACTGCAGCCATGTGTAAACCAAGCGTACAATTTTGGGTTTATACATTGAGATTTTCTTTTTGTTATTTGAGAGACTCACAACTGGCTTATAATTGAGAATAAATTCCATCCAATTTTTACAAAACATAAAGTAAATTATAGCAAAAACATCTAACATTACGACTACTGTTGCCATATAGATATTCATTATATACACAACGATCCATACCATTGCCAAAAATAGTGTATTGGAAGTAAATAGAGTTAGAATCGGAAGAAAATAAGTTAATTCATTGAAAAATCGAACTAGCGGCGAATCTTCATGGAATACTACGAAAAATGTGAACATAAATGCCAATGTCATACATATGAAAACAGTCATTTTGAAAAACCATCCAATCCATTGACTTCTTTGTCGGGTCGTTCGATTAATTTTAAACATTTCTAAAATGAAAATTTAAAAAATTGTTATTCTTTAGTTTAGTTAGTAATTATGTAAAACAAATTAGCCTAGAAACGTCATTTCTAAACTATATCAATTCAAATTAATGTCTAAATTAAGATTAATACACACTGATAATGTGGGGTTAATAAAATATACAAATAATTAACAATAATTTTAGTAGATAAAAATGTTATATACCAAACATGTATTGTTCTGGGCGTAGAAAAACATTAACTATTACTAACCCCAGATAATAAGTATAAATAAGCAAATAATAAGTACACAATAGTAAAATGACATGAAATAGTAAAGCACATGAAAAATTACAAAGCAGTAGTATAACAAAACATTTGAAATCCAAGGATTCGCGCGACATTTTTTGTTTGAGACAAGTCAAGACAAATCAATTTTTTTAACTTTTTTTATTAAATGAAGAAGTATGCTCCCTATTTGCTTCAAATTGACAAAAGAGGTGTAAAAATACTTGCTTTACAAAGTCATGAACGCTCATGTGCTCATAAGCATCCATTCAGTCACAAATACAGTTTCCGTGAAGAGGGGTTCCGTACGGAACCCCCTCGACCGAGTTAGGGTTAAAAATGTAATATACTAAACTGCTGGCTTTCGAGGAACTGTCTTACATTAGCTTTACATTAACTCTGCATATTAAGTACCTACCTAACGTAAAAACCGAAGACGAACGGTTTTTTCGGTTTTGGTTCTGGATTTTTGGGAAATTTTTAGTTTCGGTTTGGTTTATGTTCCAAAAATTAGGGGTGCTTCATCAACGAACCCTATGTATAGCTATTGGAACTGTTTCTCGACTACAAGTGAGACCATGTACTTCTTCACCACAATGCAGTATTGGCGTAAATATGCAATTCCTATTGCGTAAACTTTACTAATAACAAGGAAAGGATATTTATTTATTTATGTTGTTGAAATATTTACATATATATTTACAAAAAACCTACGAAATATTTACAAAAAACCTACGAAATATTTACAAAAATATTTATAAATGCGGAGTTAAAAATCCACTTTTAGGCCAAAAATTATAAAGAAACTCAATTTATTACTAACAACATAAACTTTTTTATTCAAAATCATTCAGTTGAGCATAGGATTAGCCAAGATTTGGATTTGGAGGGGGGCAAACTCAAAACATGAGGATACGTTTGAGCAAAAGCAAACATAAAATACACGAACTTCGAAGTTTTTGGTACTTTTTTGGTAAAATAACCTATTGTTCCGTATTTTGGGTGAGAGGAGATTGCCCTTTGCTCCCTTGGAAACACCAGTGCAGTTGAGTCTATTTAAGAAGACACTGCACACTACGAGGCGTTTTTGCAGATTAAATTATTTCTCCGGATTGGGGAATAAATTCAAAATTTGGGGTTATTTGCTTTAGAAGCTTGATTCTTGCTCTTTCTTAATGTGGTTTTAGTTTTTTGAAAAAGGGAAAACCGTATACCTTATACGGTTTTTCCACAAAATTCTGGATTCAGCCAACAGTTTTCACTTTTTCGAAAAACTAAAACCACATTATTAACGAGCAAGAATCTGACTTAAATAGTAAATAGCATGAATTTTTAATTGATTCCCCAATCCGGAGAAATCATTTTATGTGTAAAAAAAAGTCAAGTTGTTTAACACAATATAATGTCGTTTGAGTTCAATTAGTCGAAAAAACTAGCTTTTTCACAGCAAGCGGGCGATATTGCCTGTTACAAGAATTAAAAACATCTCCGAAACACCTCCCCGAAATCCCCAAAGAAGGTTATTTTACCATGAAAATTCACAAAATTGCAAAAAAATACCAATCAATGGATTTTATAATATTAATAACTATCTAAACTATTCAAATTAGTCTCATTCTCCAACTATTGTGCCATAATTCTTTCAGTTTTTCAGTTCAGTTCAACGCAAAAGATGAAAATATTTGCTTTTTTCGCAAAATGTTTCAAAATATTTATAAAAAATATTGCAATGGCGAAATATTTTTAAAAATATTTATATTTACGAATTCTGGAAATATTGAGAAATATTTTTTTTCAAACTTCGTTTTTAGAGTCCTTTTAATATGAAACGTAAAGATATAAAAGCTTGGCTTTGTAGATTAATGTATATGGAACATTTTCTTAAATAAATATCCTTTCCTTCCTAATAAGGAAAAGTGAGCTAAAGTCGACAATTTTTACATACAATTCGTTTCATTTTTCGGATTGGGTTCGGTTCGAAATTTTTATAGGATTTCGGTTTGGTTTCGGTTTCAAAATTTTTATATGAATTCGGGTTCGTTTCAAAATTTTTTGTTTCGGTTTCGGTTCCAAAATAAAGCGGATTTTTACGTATGTAGTAACTACCCCTTGGTATTGCAACGACATTAACTAAGCCACACCCGCGCTGACTATGCAACATCACGTGCTTTTACTATTACATTTAACAATGTAAAACAATCTCCGTCAATATTTTACTGCGTCTTAAGAAGTATAATTGATTTAAAATCAAATAAATATAAATTGAATATAACAATCAATTATATTAAGTTACCTGCAGCAAGGAAAGTGTCCATTTTCATTATTGATGTTGCAACTACTGCAATTTCTTTGTTCCACAGCAGAATTGACAAATTGAATGAGGCCAGTGCAACAAACATGATCACGAGAAAGATAAAAATAATAATTTCCTGTGCTTCGAAATTTGGAGAAGGCTTGTAAATTTGAACCAACAGACGAGGAATTAAGTACATCAAGCACACGACAAAATTAATTAACCCTAAATAAGCATTAACGTGTCTCAACCAACTTTTAGTTACAGCCAATTCTTTTTTCTGTACGCTGATGTCAAATACTGAAAATTTAAGTCGCTTCCCGAAATTAAAAATAATTTCTAAAACGTAATACATTTCCTCACTAATCATTTTGAAATAAAATTTATTTTACTGGTATTTCAGAGCAATGAGAATGTCTTAAATTTAAATTGATGAGAACCAATTATTCTACTTTTACAGTTGAATTCAACTGCGTAGGTTTATTCTGCCTCAGTCCATTTATTATTTCTGAGATAAATACAATAACGTCATCCGTTGGTTTTATTCTAGAAATTTAAATAAACCACAACCTTCAATTACCATTCAAAACCTGTCAAAATCCTTTATTTATTAATAATAAATAGTTATTACTTACTTATACTACCATCTAGATACTAATAAATCATATTTAATGTGGCAACTTAAGTATATGTAATACTGACAGCGAATTTAAAGCATTGTATTTGAATTGCCAATTTGACGAAATATCGTATCAATTTTATGTAACTACTTTGAAGTTTCAATTCTTACGCGTTTGTGATTCGGATAGCTTTCTGTTTATTTCAAATTAAATCTAAATGAATTCTTATAATGTGAAACGGAATTTTATCTATAAATAGGAATTATATTGTCTACTTATTTTTTCTCTGCTAATACAGTGAAGAAATTTTCACTGAATCCTGAGGAATTACACCACTGTCTCACTATCCGAAATTGTACACGAGCCAACCATTATGATCGATAGTCCTTCAATAGCAACAAAAAGTGTATTGCTGTCGGTATATCCCAACTGTGTGTGACGCTTAGTGATATGGAAAATCAATGTTTTGTATAGTCATAGAGTAATTTTGCAAAAAGCTTTTCAAAAGCCTATTCAGACTATGTCTTGGTAAGACAGAAATGCGGCCGTAGCCATAGGATGTACCTTTAGGCTTTACCTGTACCCCTCAGTAGAGTATAGTAATATGGTCACAAAAGTGCAAAAACTCGGAAGACTTTTCGCAGAAGACGCAAATTTGATACCATTTTTAAATAAATTTGCTTAGTTTTTTTCGCTGCGCCCAATTTTACAGTCATTTGTACCTCATAGTTAGATTTCATCCCTAAAAAATTGATTTCCAAAATTCCAAATAGAATCTTGCTGTATACGTCCCTCAACTTATAATCCTGGCTACGTGCTGTCTGCAGAGGCTTTAAAAGTCTTAACTTTTGTAGTTGGCCGCAAAATCGGTCGGTTAGTTAAACCGCAAAATAGATAATAACAACGTAGGAATAATGTAAAAAAGTATGTAAATATGAATAATGAAGTAAAACACAGACTCAAAACTTACTCCTTACATACAATTGAACATTGTTTACGATGTTATACGATGTCTTTTACATTATTCAGCTCCCTCCGCTATATATTTTATTTGATAGTTTTACACAAAACTTAAATTGCGACATTCAACGCTGATATTTGAAATCTGGAACCAATTTTCTAACGAAACACTACAATGTAATGGCTTTTAACAACTAAACAAGAATTCTACATTTAAAAGAATAGGGTTCCACGCCTTCTCCATGCAGCCTTTAAGCTGTAATTGTAAGTGCAAAAGTCAGTACAAAAACAATACCTATTTATAATATTTACATGTGCGGTTAGGTAAACCGCAAAATAGGTAATAACATCTTAGGAATAAAGTAAAAAATAAGTCATATGAATAATGAAGTAAAATACAGACTCAAAACTAGTGCTGAGAAACGAGTCACTAGCGAGTTTCAACGCGTCAGAATAGCCAGCTTAACGGGGCGAGCTCAACGGGCCCCGAGTTCCTTCGCGAGTTGCGCAGTATTATACCCAAGAAACACATCACATTCAAAAGTTCAAAAAACACTACGTATACTTGTAAAAGTACAATACTAATAATGGGTTATTCCACATCAGTTATTGCAAAATGGGTCAAATGGGATTATTTTACATCAGCTACGGCATCGTCGGTCAAATTGCGTCAATTTGCATCAGTTATGGAAAAATGTGTCAAATTGGGTTACTTTGCATCAGCTATGGAAAATGTGTCAAATTGGGTTAATTTGCATCAGCTATGGAAAGTTAAATGGTGTTTTTTTGCATAAGACATGAAGGCCATAGATACGAAACAGTCATGCGCATACTGTACCAACAATTGATTTGATTTGATTTGATTTATTTAACGTCAAAACTCATCAAGTATCAAAGGACCTGTTCTCCCCCAGTTGACACAAATATAAATATATAGAGAAAATGCATGACAAAGCTTTACAATAAATACAGTATTAACATGGGCAGCTTAATAATATTAAGCAGTTTGTAGACAAATACAAAAACAAATTCATACAGAAGATGTAACCGCAATTACAAAGTCATTATTTAAATACATATCAAATGTAAATTTAAATTAGCAATATAAAGCATCATATAGTTAAGTCAGACTACAAACTAAGAAAAACCAATTATAACTTACGTTTTTCAATTATAAATTCATACAAATGTTTTTCAAAGCTATTCATTAGCAACCGTACTCTCCCGTGTATAAGCATAGAAACTCAGAGTGGTTCTAGGATGAGAAAAACATCCAATAAATGGACAACCGTACTCATGGATTACGCAACTTAATACGTGGGTAGTCCTTTCGCCTGATGATATTTGAAATTCGCTCTCTAAGTAGCGTAAGCCATGAACAAGAAATTTTGGTCCCATATGTCCTTAAATTTTTGTTTAGTTAAAATAGTTACACACTCCAATGTTAATTGACGAAAATTAGATATTATGTTTCTTTGTCAATTTTCAAAACTAACTAGTCGACGAATAATTGGGAGTGGGAATGATATATTGTAAGCAAAACATAATGAGTCATCTCGAATAGCCGTTTTGCGTCTGATTGGGTCTTACCCGCATACGTCTTATCCGATTTGTGTAAGCAAGTTTTAGACTCCGACATCTCACCTGTTAGCTGTCGCAGAAGAAGGCTAAACTATAAAAGCAGCTTATAGCTACTTTTTCGTCTTTTATCCTAGTCCTTTACAACGTGTTAAATGTATTCTCCTTTCAACTTAACACAAAGTTGAAATTCGTGGATTCATTTAATTGTCGCGGAGGTATACTCGAATAATTGTGGAGGTATTTAAATTATAAGACGTATACGACTGTAAGGATAAGGCTTTAATTCATGCATGAGAACTCCAATGCTTTACATAATACTTAAAAATTATATCTTTTTGTTTCTTTATAACATTCGCTGTGTAATTGTACCTACTTTTTGTAGTGTTTGTTTAGTAAAAAATAAATTGTTTAGGGCAAGCCGCTGTCGGTTGCATAACCTGACGAAATAAAAATTCTCTTAATTCACCCGAAATATTTCAAGCCATTTTATTAATCGTAACATTTAAAGCTGTTTCTTGGGTACAAATTCAGCTATTGTTAGCGCTTTGAGGTACCATAATGTAACATAATTTTATTTAAAAGCAGTTTTTTTATGCAACCGACAACAACAGTGCTGTCGGTTGCATAACGAACTGCTGTCGGTTGCATAACATATTATTAAAATAGATAAAGTAGATCTTGCATCCATCCCGACTAGTTGGCAGTTGCTATAAAACCCACTGGTCCATCTGGAATAAAAAAATCCAATTTTGATTCCATGTTGCTGGGTATTTCAATTCTGGTTTTTCAGCACATTGAAATGCAAGCTTACGGGTTTCCTTCAATGACAGTTCACACTATAAATCTGCTGCTCTCTTTAAATAAGCTTCTAAATCGACTTCTTGCTCGTCACTAAGCATTCTGTTATGTGCCCAGTAGCCAACAGTAGGTGCATTAGTCCAAAAATAATAATTAGGCTATTTAATACGTTATGCAACCGACAGCAGAAAAAAGTTATGCAACCGACAGCATTCTCATATTTCAACTTTAACTAAACTTTTCCAGAAAATGATAAAACATAACCAATAGTTGTTATGAAATATGAATCATGAATGTCCAATCTGTATGTCAAAAAAATTTTACCTATCAAAGTGCATCGGGGATGCAGTAAGCAGAAAATTAGTGAAGGACGAAAAATTTACTTTGTATCAAATTTGCCGATAAAAAAAACATTTCAATTTTTTTTAAATTAAATTTTTGGTAAATAACTAATCTTTTTTGTTGTAGACCAGATGAGGAATTTAGACATTTACATTAAAAGTTTCAGCGAGATTGGGCAATAATTACTCGAAATATTGGCTGTTATGCAACCGACATCATTATGCAACCGACAGCGGCTTGCCCTATTCCTAATATGATTTAGTCAAATATTTAATCATCAAGTGAAAAAATTGTCATGAATTACGATAGAACGCATTTTATACCTCACGAGGTCTTATAGAGCCTTTATGTCTTTGCGTCAGTCTGTGACCGCTTTCTCTAAATTGACAAATGTAACTCAATAGCATGTAATATAACTATAAAGTCATAATAATAATATACAATAGAGGGGCTATGCAAGCTTCTAAAAGGATGCTATTAGTAATTTCCACCTAAATTTGACTGTTACAGGCATATGAAAAGTAGTGAACAATATTTTCAGTACACTGTCAACGTTTAGGAAGCCGATGTTAAACCCCAACTCCAACTAGTAATATGTATTTGCCATGTATCATTGGTGCCGAGATAAGTTCTTCGCTGAACGATGAGTAGTCCATCAAATGGATATGAAGCTTAACCTGTGTCAGTCAAACCTATTTTATCCCCACATGCGTCCCAACCCACCAGTTTTATGGTTACACTATTTTTACACAACCATTTTTATGGTGGCAGGGTTTGGAATTTTTTAAGATTTAAAAATATCTCGATCAATAGGAAAATCCATAACTTGTATCAAAATTGTTTTCTTAATGCCTAAATAATATTGATAATAATCATATTATTGCAATGCATAGATCATGAAGCCCAATTGAAATGAATTTAATACACACATTTGCATCCAACATACTAAAAAACCCTTATATTTTTCCCATATAGCATAGCAACCCTGCCCCCCAAAAATATGGTTGGTGAACATCGAAACCCTGAAAACAAGAATAAAAATGGTTGTACACTTAATGCATGCGAAGAAATATTTTGCTTTTGAATTTTATGTTAAAAAATAGAAATAGTCACCAAATAACTTTTAGTAAATACTAAAACGCGTAGAAATAGTTTATTCCGAGCTACTGAAAATCGCAGAAGTGGTGGTGCATAGAAAGATGAAAATAAGTATTTCACGTCAAAATTGAAACAACCATAAAAATGGTGGGTGGGACTGTCGCGGGTTAATGATACTACTGGAGAGCATAATATACTCTCGTAACTTTGCTTATCTGAGCGATTTAATCTGAAATTAGTTCACGCCGGTTGCCAAACCTTTGAGTACAATACTTATCGGGATTATTAAACAAACTCGTTTATTGCAAAATACCAAACAATAACCATTGTAAAATTCTCTGCATTATCAACCATGTAATGATTTGAATGAATAAACATTCCTTACTATACCCCGGAAGGATTTTAAATACTGTTGTACCTTACAGCTTAAAATTGGACTTGAATAAATGTTGCCTGATTTTCTTTTAATTTCACGCTCTTGTCGACTTGGAATTTAAACTGAAATTATATCTTAACTTGACTCTGCCGTACAGATGATAATAAACCAGAAAAAATCAAATATCTCTTAGCCGGAAACATGTTAAGAAGGCATAATTCAACCGTTTGTGAAGTTAATGTTGCTCTACAAGAATGTACTTTTACATTTTTAAAAAAGCTTAAAATTTAGAAACCTATTCGTTTTGAAAATTCGATTTTGAATATTTTTCAAAACGAATAGGTTTCTAAATTGTAGTTGTGTTAATCTACAATAATTAGTTGTGACTTATTGTTACCACATTTACCGTCGCTAATTTAATCGTCAATTAATAAAATAATATATCAACGTGTTATACTTTTAAATTTTTTTGGTTTGTATGAAGAAAACGTAGTATGTTGTACGTATAGCAATTAATAAAATAATGTCATGTGATTTACTTTTTATGCTTAGTTTATTTGCAGTTTACCATATACAGAGCAATTACATTTAGAGCCATTATGGCAGTAATGAGTAATAATTTCCACTGAAAAAAATGAGATACAAAGTCTTTGAAAACATAGAACTTGTTGTAAAGTAATGCTTTGCATGAATTTGTTTCGTATTATTACATATTAGTTAATACAATTTTTAGTGAGTGAGGTGTCACCATGTGCTGACCTAGATAATTGTAAATCCTGATATAATGGCTGGAAATTGAGATAAAGCTGAAGTTGAGATTGAGCCATAAGCGAAGCCAGGATTGGGTTTCGGGATTGGGCAAACTCAAAACATAAAGTATACATTAGAGACGTCGAACCGAAACCGAACGATTTTTTTCGGTTTCGGTTCCTGATTTTGTGTGTAAATTCGGTTTCGGTTTCTACTGATTCGGTATTGGTTTGGTTTCGGTTCCAAAAATTAGGGCTGATTCGTCTACAAACCCTGCAAATAGCTATTGCAACTGTATTTTTACTGCAAGTGAGACCTTGTTTTTGTAAACAGAATACAGTATTGGCGTAAATATCTAATTGCTATTGCGCAAATTTTATTAAAAATGAAAAAGTGAGCTAAAATGGACAATTTTTGTATCGTTTCCTTTTTCAGTTTTGGTTTCAAAATTTTATAAGATTTCTGTTTCGGTTCGGTTTCAAATTTTTATATGATTTCGGTTTCGATTCGGTTTCGGATTTAAAATTTTTAGTTTCGGTTTGGTTCCAATATACAGAGGATTTCGACGTCTCTAGTATACATGCAGTCATTTTCAAAAACATTTAACCAATTTGGGCTAAAAATGAACATAAACTACACAAAATTAGCGCGTTACATAAACCCCGATTTTTAGTACTTTTTTGGTAAAATAACCCATTTTTTCAAATATAGGGAGGGGGCTATTGTTCCCCTGGTTACGCCATTGTACTGAACATATATGGCTATCTAAGAGGAGCAAATATACACAGCGTAAGTATATACCGTATTGCCTGTATTAGTACCCCGGGGCTACTATTTGCAAAATCCATGGCAAGGGGGAGGCCATTAATAGAGGGAGGCTACTAATAGAGGGAGGCTATTATTTATTTTTGATTAAATAAGCTAAAACTTTACTGTGTTTAATGATGACACACTACAGTTTGTGTGTGTATTTCATGTGTATTGTATTTGATGTGGGGGGCTACTAATACAGGGAGGCTATTAATATGGCAAATTAAGAATTGAGTATTAATATAGGAGGGCTACTAATACAGGCGATACGGTAAGCGTAAAAGTGTAGATCTTACGTCAATGTTGAGGCATTTGAGATTATCTACACAATAGTAATCCCACATCACACTTCAGCATGCATAAATGTGTATTAGTGTTTAAAACTATGAAACCATTATGTAAACGTGTAAATCATGAACTTGAGCAACAATACTGAGCAATTTCATATACAACAATTTCAATTCAAAACTTTTAAAACACGGTTAACAATTTTTCTTCTCATTTACAATTATTTTTCATATTTAATTGTAATAACCAATGAGCAGACTCAAGTTATAAAAACTATTATCAAACGGTTTTTGCATTGCAGAATCCATTTTTCGTTAGCTAAAAGTATATAGTAATTTGAAAAAAAATGATTTCGAATTATCGAATAGCGTAATGTTTTTCCTAATGTTGCTCTTTTATAGGAAAGTATCCTTTTTTTGGTAGTTAAGGCTTTTTAACTTGTGTGAGTGTCATTAGCAGATCCATTGTGTCATTAAGAGTAATAATTTGTTAATAAGAGTTTGCCAATAAGGTCACTATTTGGGCATAGGGGCCCCTAAAGGGAGAATATTCCATAAAAAGTTTATATTGCCATAGCAGTTGTAATACATAGTAAATATTTTCGTCAGGGTTGCGGCATGCAAAATTGCACTTGAAAAATAGACTGTTAAAAATTGGAAAAAAGTGCAATTTTGCAACTGCCAAATTTCGGGAAAAATTGCAAAATTGGAAAAATAGGCAAAATAGATACACACCATCCAGGAGGAGTGCTGGCGTGCTTCAGTATCATATTGCCTTGATTTAGCTGCTTGCGCGGTATCAATTAGAATTGGAGTT